>JABXES010018210.1:0-14521 GCA_013375695.1 Dictyostelium brefeldianum | reverse complement strand
GAGCCTCGGCGGGTCGCAGATGTTAAGAACCTTCAGCTAGTAGTAATACTATTACTATTATTATTATTATTATTATTATTATTATCTGATATCGCCGTAGTTGTTGTTGCTATTGTTCTATTCGAATTGTCACTACTATAATCCATATCTTTTATGACACATGTTATATATTTTATTTAAAAAATTTATTTAAAATACACAAATTATTACTACTATTAATACCAATGTTATTTTTATTACTATAATGAACTGTTGTTTTATTTATACAAATACAAAATTATAATTAAAAAAACCTGATGTTTTGCAGTAAAGGAAAATTATAATTTAAAAAAAAAAAAAAAAAAAAAAAAAAAAAAAAAAAAATTTAAAAAATATTTTTATAAAAATAAAAAATAATAAAAAAAAAAAAAAAAAAAAAAAAAAAAAAAAAAAAAAAGCTCTACAATAATTATTGTGCGACATTGTAAATTATGACGCAAAAATAAGGCCATTTTATTCGCGATTGGATTATCTTTGTTTGTTTGATTTAGATGTCAACAAAAATATATCAAATTTAAACTTGTAAAAACAATACGTGTATATGTCCGTTGGTCCAAAATTTTGGTGAAAAAAAAAAATTGTGGTGATTTTTATATGAAAGTCAAAGTGTGAAAACAAATATAATTAATGTTTTTAAACACAAATTAGTTTATTTATATTGACTATTACCATGGATTATCCTAAAATCATTCAATAATAAATCAATGATTATATTAATCTAATGTCCATGTCCTTCATGTTCATTTTGCTGATCTCTAGGATTCAATGTGATCTTATCGTCAATATCAGTCATCTGTTGATGAATATGATAATATCTGATAATATTGCATATATTTGTATAGCAGATATTTTTCATATACATCAAGTAAAGGTATTTGTAGTTTTCTTTATATTGTAAATTTATAAATATAGAGTTTTTAATCTAATAACCCAGATATGAAGTTGAACAAAATATTGAAAGGTTAGAAGCAAACTTTATAATATCCCACACAGCATCAGTATACCAATATGTTTAATAAAGTTTATTATTATAAATCAATATAAATTAATTATTCTTTAATATGATGATACACCACATACAATAATTTTAAAACAATAAAAGGGTAGTAACAGTTAAAAATGTCTGATAAATTAAAGTAAGTTGATAATATAAAAAAAAAATGAAAAAATATTAAGTTATAATTATTTGATTAATATATATATTTATTTATAGTTTTAAAGTAAAGGCTCCTTTCAATCATGCATTGATTATATTAATCTAATGTCCATGTCCCTCATGTTCACTTTGCTGTTCTCTAGGATTCAAAGTAATCTTATCGTCGATACGGAGGATTGTTATTGCGGATTCGGTAGCAAATTTGATACATTTGATCTTTGCAATGGCTGGCTCTAATACACCTGCTTCAAGATTGTTTCTTACTTTGTTATTAAATAAATCTAAACCTGAATAACAATAAGATTTCTTTGATGGATCAGTTTGTGCGGCGTGATGATAAGCTTTTAATTTTGAAACTAAATCTGAAGCGTCTAAAGCAGCATTGACGGCCAATTGTTTTGGAACAACCAATAATGATTCAGCAAATTCAGAGATTGCCAATTGTTTACGAGAACCCATAGTTGCAGCGATATTATCAAGATAAATAGAGAGGGCACTTTCAACGGCACCACCACCTGGTACGACAGTACCACTTTCCAATGTTCTTTTAACAATACATAATGAATCATGAATAGAACGTTCCATTTCGTCCAACATTAATTCATTTGCACCACGAAGAATGATTGAAGCTGATTTTTTATTTGAATTTTTAACGATAATTAGTTCATCATCGGCAAGACGATCTTGAACGACTTCATCAGCGGTACCCAATGCAGAGGTATCAAATGATTCATCACCTTCTAAATTTGAAAGGGTAATGAGTACAGTACCACCACATGATTTAGCAATACGTTTTAAATCTTCTTTTTTACAACGTCTAACGGCCATACAACCAGCTTCAACAAAATATTTCAAACATAAATCATCAATACCTTTTGTGGTTAATACAACGTTTGCACCAGATTTAATGATTAATGAAATACGTTCTTTAACGATATCATTTTCACGATCACGAATAGCTTCGAGATCATTTACATTTGTGACAACTACTTTTTGACCCAATTTCATTTTTGTTTTTGCTAAATTAAAGTCTAAAAATGCAATTTTAGCACCAGTTATACGTTTTGGCATACCTTCGGAAGCAACTGTACAATTTAATGCATAACCTTCAACCAAAGTTGATTCTTTTGCACTTTTACCATGAGCTTTCAAAATGTTGATAGAGTTGATTGGATATTTAACGTCACCTTTATAATCTACAGTTTTAACACGGTTGATTGCTTCAACAACAATCTTTGAAAAGAAATCACTATCATCATTAATTGTTTTCGATGACATTGATGTTTTTGCAATATTTATAATGAAATCTTTTGGTAATGTTTCAACTTTGACTGCCAATGTTTCATTTATATATTTGATTGCTTCTGTACACGCAATTCTAAAACCACTAATGATAACGGTTGGGTGTACTTTACGTGAAACCAATTCATTGGCACGTTTTAATAATTCTGCAGCTAAAATTACAACTGTGGTTGTACCATCACCAACTTCTTGATCTTGAAGTTCTGATAATTGTACTAATATTTTGGCTGCTGGATGTTCAATTTCCATCTTTTGTAAAATGGTTGCTCCATCATTTGTAACTACAATTGATCCAATATTATCAATTAACATTTTATCTAACCCAATTGGTCCAAATGATGTTTTAACAATATTTGCAATTGCTGTAACTGCCAATACTATTAATTTTAATATATATTGTTGATGATGGATGAAATATTTATTTGTAGGGGTTGAAAATATGTTGTTTATATTCATGATATGTGTGTGTGTGTGTGTGTGTGTGTGTGTGTGTGAAAAAAAAAGTTAATATTTGTATAAAATGATCGTTTTATGGTAATTATTTTATAAATTGTGGTCATTATTATTAATATAATTATATTTATCCATACCATTTTGTGCTCTAACTTCACTTCCACTAATACGTTCACCGTCAATCATTAAAACCTTATTCATTTTATATATAGAGTATTATTATTGTTATTATATTGTGATAATATAATATATAAATAAATATTATTGAAGTTTAGGTAATAATAAATATCGTTGTTGATTATTTTTTTTTTTAATTTTTAATTTTTTTTTTAAAAATTTTTAAAAAAAAAAAAAAAAAAAAAAAAACTGCGAAGTTTCATAGCTTTATGTTTATATGTTCACTGTTTGTTTTATTTGTTTTTTTTTTATGAAAGTAATAAATATTTATAAAAAAATATTTTTATTTTCAAAACCATTTGTTTTATTGTCCTAAAAACAAGAGATCATAGTTTAACAAATTTATCAAAAAAAATTGGGTTAATTATCAAATATTTACAAATAAACCAAAATACAGGTGATGATTTTTTAAAAATGTTTATATAAATATATATTCATTATTGTGTTTTTCAATATTGAAATTATATATAATTATCTCCCCACGATTATTCAAGTGTATTTTATTAATGTATTTTTTTTTTTTTTGTTTTTTTTTCTTCTACTGTTGTTATTAATTATATTGATTACTTTAATCATCACCAACTGATTTATCTTGAATCTTATCTTCTTGAATAGCCTCTTTTTCTTCTTCTTTTGGAGGAGTTGATGGTAAAGTTAATGATAATTGATCTGTATTCATTTCAACTTTATCAATATCTCTTTCTTCAGTGTGAGTAAATTTGCATTTTGGATTTGTACAATCTTTACCAAACTATTAAATTATATATGTGATTGGGTTAATATGTAATTACTTTTTTTTTATGTTGGTTATCAGATATACTATTACTACTACTTACTTTACAATCTGGAATTGGTTGTTCAGATGCAATATGAACAAAACTACAATTTGGGGTAACACAATTTACACCAAATAAACAAGGTTTACCATGGGCATAAGTACAACTTTTACCCATATTACAACTTGCGCCAAATTTACAAGCGATTGGAGCGTGAAAGAAACCACATGTCTTTCTAGTTGGACAGGCAAATCCATTTCTACATGGAATTTCACCCATTGTTGGTGGACCCCCAACTGTTGCTCTTTGTGGATGATTGTATGCACAATCTGCATTGGTACAATTTGCTCCAAATCTACATGGAATAGATGGATGAATGTATAAACATTTATCTCCATAATGACAATTTGGAAATAATCTTGATTATAAAAAAAAAAGTAAAAGGAATGATTAATCATTTGAGTAATTATGAAAATGTTGATGTTGATGATGTTGATGTAATTGTAAATAGTGATAATGACTTGATGATGATAATAGGAATGTATTTTACACAATTTATTGATACTATTTCTATTACACCACCAATATTACTACTAACAACAATTGTAATGATTTTTATAATTTGACAAAATTGTGTATAATATATTCTATTTTTTTTTTGTTCTATTAGAAGTGTACTTACAAACATTGAGTTGTTGGATGATGATAAAGACAAGTTTCTTGATTTCTACAAAGTGGCCAAAATGAACATCTTTCTTTTTTTAATTTCTTATTTGATACAACTGAATCCAAAGCAACATTTAATGGATCATCTATATTATTGTTATTATTATTATCGATATCTTCTTCTTCATCTCTACTTGTATTCTTTCTTTTCTTTGATGCACTATTATTTACATTATTATTGTCATTCATTGTAATTGTGAAATTTGGTTGACCATGTTTCTTTTTATTATGATGATTATTATTATTATTATTATTATTATTATTATTATTATTATTGTTGTTATTGTGATTGTTATTATTATATCTATCTTTTTTTACATATTTATTATTATTTCCATTATCTTCTATATTATTGTTATGATGATTATGATTATTATTATTATTTATATGATCATCTAATGACTCGTCAGCCATAGGTACTCTAACATTTCTTGTATCTTCAGTTGCTTGTTTTACAGCATTTAAAATTAATCTTTGAGTTGGTTTTTTAGTATCATTTGATGGTGATGTTGTGCTTGCAGAAGATGAAGAAGATGCAACAGTTGCTTGTGATTTTATTTTTATAGAATCAAAGTAGGAAGGTATAAAATTCCATAACCAACCAGCAAACTCCACTGCTTTTTCGATACCAATAAAATCTGATAAATCATTTGACATTTCTTCTTTTGATTTATTATTTCTAACCATAACTGATATATACTCTGTTAAAATATCATCACATTCTAAATATTGTTTAACTTCATTTTGAATGTTTGTTACTATTTCTGGTGTATAATTATATCCACCCAATGTTGTCATATTCCTATTTTATATTTATGTTGTTTTTTATATATGTATGTCAACTACAAGATTTAAAATTAACAATAAAAAAAAAAAAAAAATTTTAAAAAAAAAAAATATTTAAAAAAAAAAAAAAAAATTTAAAAAAAAAAAAAATTAAAATTTCGTTTTTTTTATTACTTTTTAACAAGTATAAAATTGATTAATTACTTATATACACTATAATAGATTTATAAATAAAAGTTTTTCAAGTAATATTTTAAATAATCAAATACACATTCAATCTATTTCCTTTTATCATTTTCTCCAAATTTTTTTTTTTTTTTTCAATTTTTTCAATTTTTTTTCAATTTTTTTTCATTGACCAAAAAAATATCATTCACATACACGTATAACAAAACATGGAAAGCAGATTAACCACCAGTTCAATTATCACTAGACCATCAACACCACAATATCCAGTTATTTTCAGAGATCCAACATTTAAACAAATTAGATCAAACTTTGGATTTGGTGATTTCGCATTTTCATTAGGTGTGCCAACTTTATTAACATCTGGTTATTATTATACAACACGTAAGAATCAATCAATCGATCAATCGATCAATCATTCAGTTAATCACATGATGGTCATTTACATTACCAACTATTCATATTAGTTGTGTAGTGATGTAATCATATCAGTATGACATATTTTCAATATACTTATATAGATATTATTCATTCACAGGTCTTCATAAAGCATCAACAATAGTTTGGGCAACATTTCTTTATCCAACAGTTTATATTTTAGGTTGTGAACGTGTTTCACAAAGATTACAAGGTACTTCAAATAATGAAAAAGATTGTTCAAAACATGGAATTCCATTTACAAGAAATACAACTCCATACAATTTATAAACAAATTTAATAATAATAATAATAATAATAATAATAATAATAATAATAATAATAATAATAATAATAATAATAATAATAATAATAATATAATAATGAAACAATAGTAGTAGTAACGATGATAAAATAGTATATAAAATAATAAAAAAAAAAGAGATAATAAATCTCTTTCGTTAAATGGTGGAGGTTTTATAAATCCAACGTTTTTTTATAAAATTAAATTTAATTTAAAAAAAAAAAAAAAAAAAAGCAAAATCCACAAAACGAAACATTTCGTTTTTTTTTATTACTTTTTTAAAAAAGACATACATACATAAAGATGGAAGATACAGATATGAATTTTGAAGATAAAAGATATGCAAGCATTCAAGAAGCAGAGAAAAAGATATTAGAAATGGCAAAAATACAAATTGTGAATAGTTTTGAAGCATTAAAAGTTAAAGAAAATGAAATTACAAAATTATTTGATGATTGTATACCAACAATACCAACAAATAATCCACAAATTTATACACTAGTTACCCTATTAAATTTATTATTAAAAAATGAATATTCTACTTTTGTTGTATGTATCATATATTGAAAAAGCATATAAACCTATTCAAATAACAATCATTCTAATATAACTATACATATATAGGATTCAAGAAAATCAGTTTGTTTAAATGGAAATGTATTATTAGAAGAGATTAGAAATTTTAAAATTGATCAAGTAAATTTTCATTGTTTTTCAATATTAAAAGGATATTTTGAAAATGTTCAAGATGATGTATTAAATTGTGATTTTGTATATGAAGAAATTGAAAAGTATGGTCAAGTTGCAATTGATCTTTATGAATGGATTGATTCAAATTTTACAATTTTATCAGTAAAATATTCTGAAGATATTTATGATGAAGAAATGATGTAATAATAAACCAAACAAACAAAATTTAACTCAATTATTTATTTATAAAATATTTTTATTTTTATATTTTTTAATTCATTTTATCAGGATTATTATTTGTTGTTGATTGATCTTTATCATTTAATGATTTTTTATCTTTTAAATCAGCCAATGATTTATAATATAGACGACTATTTTCAAAGAATGAATTTGGATGACTAATTATTTTTGAAAATTGATTATTTGGATGAAGTAAATTAAAATGTTTTGTACAAGCAACGTTTGGAGATGTTTTTGTTGATTCAATGATTTGAATTCTTTCAAATTCAGCAACACCCAATTCTTCAAGTTTTTGATCCAATCTCTCTGTTGATAGAGCGTATGGACAACCATGAATTTGATCAATACCATTTGGTATTTTTGCAATGATTTTAACACAACTATATGGACTATATGAAATGGATTTACCTTCTAAACCATAAGTATGACGAAATGTATATGCATAATCTTTATCAAATTCAGTACTTGAAACACGTTTTGACATTGACATTTTCCAATAGTGAATTGCTTCTTCATATGGTAAACCAATACCCTTTAAAAATGTACTAAACTCTAATCTACCTTCATGTTTTAACTTACCAATAGACAATAAACCATCATGCATAACCTTCATGCAAAGTGGGAATGATGTTCTTGACAATGGTAATATATCTTCTTTTCTAATGTGTGCTGCATTAAAGTATTGTCTATTTGCATTACCACGTAATTGATCAACTCTTGGTATTGATTTGAAAAATAATACCAAATCTGGAAATTGTTCACGAATACGTGATTTATCTACTTTAACTCTAGATAATGCATATTCCATGAAATTTTTAAATGTATGTAATATTAAATCTTTAAAATTTGATTTAAATATATATGCATATCCTTTAATTAAAATTACTTTTTTAGTTTCAACTAATTTTGGTATATCTTGAAATGGTATCTAAAAAAGTAAAGAAAACAACAGCAATATATTAATAAATGGTTTACATTTACAAATTATTATGTATGTAATGTTGTTATGCGTAATGTTATAATATGTTTACCTTGTAAAAATGAGATGAATTTATTTGATCTTGTAAATTTAAATTTGATTTTACAACTAAATAATTTAAATCATCAGCATATTTTAAATATTCATCTTGTGAAACAGCAGACCAACCAAAACCTTTAAATAATGTTAAAATTGAAGTGGGATCACTTGGTAATCTATGTGATAACAATGCTGTTTCTGCTGCTATAAACCAATCTTTATCATATGAATCACACATTGCAATTCTTAAACAAAAATGTGATAAATCATCTTTAATTCTAAATAATTCTTCCTTTTGTGATCCTAAATATTTCTTTGATAATTCATAAAATTCATTATTGTCTACAATACCACCACTAGTTGGTGCTGATGTTGTTGTTTTATTTGATGTATCTTTTAATGATAATACTTCATTTAATACTGTAAATATATATATATATAGGTGTTAGTATGAACGATGAATAAACAAATAGTGGTTTAAAACATACAATTAAATCTATCCATGCAATAGTTTTCAATTTGAGACATATTACAATTAAAATCTGGTGTATTTAAATATAGTATAGAAAGTGAATCTGGTGTTGATGCACTTTGATTATTCGTTTTTTTGGCTGCCTTTATCATGTTGATTGGTTTTAACTATATTTATTATATTTGTTTGTTTGTCAACTCTTAAAAAAAAAGGTAGTTTTATCCAAAAATAAAAAGCAATAACAAAAAAAAAAATTTGAAAAAAAAATAAAAATTTGAAAAATGGCGCACATTCATTTATGCGCACAAACAAATAAGATAAAAAGGGAGACAGAGGATGTATTGATTTTGCATATTTATACATCTGAATATGTCGTTATATAATAATATAATTGTAATTCTGTGATTATTATGATGATATATTGGGAGGAGTTTTAAATTTCTTTAATGTGACCAAACACAAAGAATTAATCTTGAGAGAACATGCCAATCAATCAATAAAAGAAAACCATAATGATTACATATTGAAATGATTTGACGAATCTCATTTCATTTCTTTGTGTATGTGTATTCCATTTAAATTTCTATTTTAAAATTTTTTATCTCAAAAAACTGGTCATAAAAAAAAATTTATTTGATTTTAATGCACTACAATGATTATATATCTAATTATTTTCGGTTATTAAACTGTTTAATATAATAAAAAGTACAAAGAAACAATTAAATCTAAACACTTGTGATTTATTTCAAATAAATATCTATCAAATAAAACTGTTAACTACCTTCTTCATCGTATCTTTAAAGAATAAAAAAAAAAAAACGTACATTGAATTCATTGAGACAACACCGCATTACCGCTACCATAAAAGAAATTATAATTCAAATATCTTTAAAACCCCAGTTATGTTCCGGAACGCAAATCTATAATTAATCAAAAAACACATCCCACATGATCTGCAAACTTAAAATAATATTGAGCGCACATAAAAAATAAAACATCTGATCTTCAACCTACCTTTAACATCTTCTTTATGATTAAACAAACAGTACAAAGATTAATTTAATTGAAATGTGATGGTATAATATGAACATTGGGCTGTTAAAAAATTAACAATAATTACCCTGACCTACCAGTAATTTCGTTGAAATTGCCACTCACTTCCAAAAGTGGCCTTGTTTAAAAATAAAACATTCAAAAAACAATTATTGGGCAAAATTTTATATGGTCTAAAAATATCGCGTGTGTTTATCATGAGTAAATTCAAAAAATCATATGATTCTTTTTTTTTTTTCAAAACAATTACGCACCCACATGTAGATTCACATATATTTGATCATGTAAGTGAATTCATATTCGTCAAATTATTTTATTTTATTAAATTTATTTTCAAATTAAATTTTTTTTTTTTTTTTATATAAAACACCAGAATAAAAAATTTTAATTTAAACAAATAATTCTAAAACATTCTTTTTTCTTTTTTTTTTTATAAATCAAATAATTAAAACATAAATTTTTTAATTCACCACTAATAATTTAATAATAAATATATTTTTATAATAAAAATTTCTACATTTGCTATTAATATAATAAAACGATCACTCAAGGTATGAATCTTATTATTTTAAATAATTTCTTATTTTTCGTTTTTTTTTATATATCTATTTTATTTTATGATCTCTTTATCACGAGATTTTTTACATATAACCTTGTTGCATATTATCTTGTTTGTGTATATAGTGTCACTATTGTTAATTATTCGATTGTTGCCAAATTTAAATTGCGTTTTACCAAAAAAAAAAAAAGAGGTGACAAATATAGGTTTTTCGCAAAGATCTTAAAATAGAGTATTCTAAAAATTGTGTGTTATTTTTAATAACAAATTCATTTCAAAACCATTGTTAAATCATTTTCATTTTCACATTCACTATATTTATATATTTTTGTATATCTATAAATTTAATTGAAAAAAATTATAAAAAAATTTATTTCACAAAAAAATTAAAAAAAAAAAAAAAAAGATTCAATTACAAATTTCAATCATTGAATTCAAATATACATATTAATAGCATTCAGTGTACATCTACAATCATCAATCAACTACCAATATCCGATTGCAATAACAATCAAGTTTTTGTTTTTTTGTTTTTTTCAACAAGGTAAATCATATGTGTAACATATATATATTGTTTTTTTGTGTTATATTATTTTTAAAAAGTCATATTATCAAATATCTTTTTCTTTTTTTTTATTTTTAAAATAGGATATTTGGTTCAATGTTAAATTTCAAATTATTTGTGTTTGTTTACGGTTAGATTTGCACTTTTTTTATTTTTTTTTTATTTTTTTTTTGTTTTTTAAAGATTCGAATCTACAACAAAAAAGATATCGCAGTCGATTTGCATGCTATTTAAAAAAAGCGAAAACGGTATGATCGGTATTGCTATAACAATTGATATTCGTACATACATTTATAAATGTAGAGCTCGATCACAACGACATTATCAAAATGATCTTTTAAAAATATCCTATTTTCTTTTTTTATTTTTTTTTTAATATTAAAAAATAGTACTTTTATTTTATTTTTGATTTCACACAATACCACTCACATAATAACCAAAAAGACATAACAAAATACAATTACAACAACAAAATAAAATACAACAAAATACATAAAACAATCACATACACAACCAAAATAAAATCAAATAATAAGACATCTAAATCAATTTAAAAAACCATAAAATATCCATTTTAATTAATCAAACAAACCAAATCTATAGTTTTGTTTTTTTTGTTTTTAATTTATACTGGTAAATTTAAATCTATAGTTAAAAACAAAGAATGACGCTGTCATTTAACTAAATTGTATACATATTTTTGTCATCTTCTTTTTATGGTTTTTTTTTAAAAAATTTTCATACAATTTTTTTCATATTTTTTTTGTCGGTTTAACAGATATTTTTGCATGATTAGGTTAAAATGTCATTTTTTGATTGGTTGTAATCAACAATGTCAGATTTTTATTTCATATAAGGAACCACCCCAATTCATTCATTAAATTTATGAAAACACATTAATAATTGTCAATCATCGCATTAATCAATTAACCATGGCTACCTAACAAGGTTTGTGTGTTGTACAGAAAAAAAAAAACACACAACCTATTCACTTTTTTCACTTTTTTTCATTTACCAATCAATAATTATTTATATTAATATTGTGTTTGTTGTAAATACTTTTTTTTTTTTTTATTTTTTTTTTTATTTTATTTTATTTTTTTTATTTTTTTTAAATTATTTTTTTTTTATTTTCAAAAACCTTATGGTTTTTTTATTTTTACTTTTTTTTATAAACAACAAAACCCTTGTATTATAGTAATTAGGTCCAATCTAAATTTGTATATTAACGTTAAACATTAAAATAATAGTCTTTATATTTTTTTTTTTTCATTTTCAAAAATCTAAAAAACAAAAAATCTCCTAAAATCCCAATTTTTTAAATCCCAATTTTTTTAATCAACAACAACATCATCAAAAATATAAAATCAAAAGAAATGAAAATGGAAGTCGAACCAACATTAGAATTTGAAGATTCAGAAGTTGATATCTGTAATGTTTTTGTTAAATATTTACCATGTAATTTTTCAGAAAAAGGTAATTAAAATCAATATATACAAATTATATATATTTTCTCGATTACGATATATAATATTAATTAATGAAATAATTATTGAATAGATTTATTTGATTTATTTGAACCATATGGTGAAATAGTAAATACAAAAGTGATGGTTAATATTAAAACTGGAAATAGTTTAGGATATGGGTAAATATAATTTTTGGATTATTAATTAATTATATAATACTAATATTAATACAAATTATTAATCATTTGATTTTCGCTGTATATAAATAGATTTGTTAGGTTTTTAAATCCAGAAAATGCAGGTGAAGCAATTAAAAATATGAATAGATATCAAGTTGGATATAAAAAATTATTATGTAAATTATCAAAACCATCACCACCAGTTTCGCCATTTATATTAACTGCAAATAATTCATCATCTTCATCATTTTCGTCATCATCAGCAGTACCAAATGGTGAATCAGGTGGTTTAATATCATCGCCAACTTCTGAACCACAAAGAGATCCATCAAATACATTATATGTTAGAGTAATATCACCAACAATTACAGATGCAATTTTAAAATCAACTTTTTCACAATTTGGTGATGTTGTTGAAGCTCAAGTTTTAATTGATGCAAGTTCTGGTAAAAGTAAAAGAGCTGGTGTTATTAAATTTTCAAATATTCAATGTTCAACCAATGCATTACAATCAATGTCTGGTTCATTAATTTTAGGTGAAACACCTTTAGTTGGTAAGTTGATATATTATAATATTATATTTAAATTTTTGTTGTTTTTTCAAATTATTTTACAATATATTAATGTTTAAATATTATTAGTTAAATATGCACCAAATAGTAAAAAACAATCATTACAAATTCCACATTTATCATTATCATCATCATCAATTAGTTCAAGTCCATCAATGTCATCAATTTCGTCACATTTATCAAGTGTTGGACCATCATATCGTTCATCATCACCACCAAATCAACAACCACAACGTTCATCATCACCACAATCTAATATTAATCAACAATTATCACCATCTTCATTAATTCCACAACCACCACCACAAACACAACAACAATACACTTATATTTATCAAAATGAACCCTATCAAGGTTATTATGCAACTCAAGTAAATATTAAACTTTATTATTTATCAAATTAATAATGAAAATTTATTAACCTTTTTTTTATTTATTTTAGGAATATAATAATTCATATTCAAATAGTTATCATTATCCAAACAATGTATATTCAACAGATCAAGTTTTAGTTTCATCATTACAACCACAATCAATATATTCACAACAACAACAACAACAACAACAACAACAACAACAACAACAACTTTCACCAAGTAATCCAATATGGTCAACACAATCAAATGTTGATTCAAATTATTATGTATATCCACCTACATCATATTATCATTATCATCATCATCACGCACAACAAGTACCACAACAACCACAACAAATACCACAACAAATTGTATATTCTATTCCAAATCAACAACATTCATATAATCAACAAATACAACAATATTCACCACCATTATCACCAAAATCATATAAACATAACGGTAACAACAATTCAGTTTCAATTTTAGTTTGTACATTTAAAGGAAATATAGAATATTCAAATTTAATTTCAATTTTTTCAAAGTATGGTGATTTAAAAAGTATAAATGTAAGTTTAACCCACTATCCTTTGATTCTAACTATTAAAAAATATCGATATTAATATTCTTTACTTACTTAAAAATAGATAAATATAAATCCAAATAATAATAAAACTAAATATTTTATTTCATTTAATAATATTGAAAATGCAATTATTGCACAACAACATCTTGATGGTCAAAAAATTCAAGGAAATCAATCTATCCGAGTTAAATTCATATCAACTTGTTAATTAATCGATCAATCAATTAATTATAACAACAAAAAGCGAAGTTTTCACCTTAATCGTTCAAATAAATTTTTAAATTTTCTGTATATTGTAAAAAAAAAAAAAAAAAAAAAAAAAAAAATTTTTTTTATTTAATTTAAAATTTTATTTTTTAATTTTTTTTTTAAAAAATTTTAAATTTTATAAAAATGACCACTATTTTTTTTATTAAAAAAAAAAAAAATACAACTGA
>JABXES010018201.1:0-47428 GCA_013375695.1 Dictyostelium brefeldianum | reverse complement strand
CAATAACAATAACAATAACAAAAACAATAATAATTTTATCTTAGATTTCTTTTTTAAATTTTAAAAAACAAAAACAAATAATAATTATTCCAAATAACAAATAATAATTTCATAATAAAAAAAACAACAACAACAAAAATGAGTTATTTAGCAGAACAACCACCAAATTCAGTAGTTTATACAACAACATCATATAATGTTAATCCACAACACCAAAAAGGAAAAAGTAAATTAAAATTATTTACAAGATTTTCAAGAAATAAGGCACCACCACCTCCATTAGTTGTAGATCATATGGTAGCAGTACAACCAACTCAATATGGCGGAGTAGTTTATCCTGTATCTCATGTTACAACACAAACTACAACAATTAATAATAATGAAAGATACCAAATATCAAGTCAATATCCACCAGGTAGTTCAACACATGTTATTCCGCCACCAATTCAACATAATAATCGTAAAGCACCTCCACCACCAACTCAACAAACTAAACCACCACAACAACAAGTTACATATTATGAATCATCATATCATCCTAATTCATATAATAATTATAATGATAAATATTATTGCCCACCTCCATTACCATCTCAACAATCACAACATTTCATTAATAGTAGTAAAGTTGAACAACAACAACAAACCAAACAGTATGAAGATTCAGTTTTATTAAATAATAGAAATGGTGTAGGTATGAATTCTTATGGTGGTACAAATGCCGATAGTGTAAATAATAATAATAATTATCAACAACAACAGCAACAACAACAATATCATCAACAACAACAACAACAACAACAACAACAACAACAACATCAACAAAATAACTTACCACCACCAGGAAATGGAAATAATTATATTTATCCACCTGGTTATATAAATAACAATTCACAAGAATTATTTGATGTATCTTATCCTGAATCTAGTTCAACTGAACAACAATCTATGTATCAACATCAACAAAAACAATATGAATCAAATGATTCCCAATGGGAATTTGAAACTCATTCTATAAATTATTCCCATAACAGCAACAACAACAATTAATAAAATATACTATTATCATAGTAAAAAATAAATTAAATTAATACAATTAAAAAAAAAACATATGACCTTTTTTTTTTTTCTTTATTGTTACCGTCATAAGTACACTTGTTTCTTTTGTTTATATATATAAAAAAAATTAAAACATAAAATATATTGAGAATATACAAGTTTTTTTTAGTTTTTATATATTTAAATAGTAGAGTATTTTTTTTTTAAATGTTTATTAAAGGTATTAATTGTTTTTTCTTTAAAAAAAAAAAAGCAAATACATATAAAAAAAAGAAGAGGAAAGAAAAAAAAAAAAAAAAGTGGGTTTTAAAAATAAAAAAAAAACATTTTTTTTTTTTTTTAAAAAGAGATAGATATTTTTTTTTTTAAATTTTTTTAAAATTTATTTATTGTTTTTTTTTTAAAAAAAAAAAATAAAATACAACAAAAAAAAAAAAAATGAAACAAAAAAAAAAAAAAAAGTGGGAGTTGAAAGGAAAAAATAAACCTTTGTTTGTTGTTTTAAAAAGAGCTGGCTTTCGCTATTTTTAAAAGGAATTATATATATATATATATACAAGTTGTAGTGGTATATAAACAATTTAGGGAAATTGTTTTTAATAATACTGATGATTGATAATAATATAGAGTGGGGAGTTATTATTGGTTGTCAGTTATTTTTCGTATTATTGTTGTTGTTATATTGTTGTTGTTATTATTGTTATTATTATTATAATTTGGTTATAATGATTTTAACAAAAGACCAGGGTAAAAGTGAGAAGAGGGGAGGAGAAGGGGAAGGAAATATATAGAACTAGAGCAAATAGACCTAGATTTGTTTGTTTTTTTTTCAATTGTAATTGTTATTCCAATAAAGAGGTAACAATACTATTTGAAAATGAAAAAAAACGATATTTGATTTAATCTCTAATAAGAAGTTGAAACAGATTGGATATTGTTTATGTTTAACATTCTCTTTAGGTCCAATGACATAGACTCTAAATTTGGTGGAGCCATCACATTATCATTACTACTTCCAATACTACTGTTGATGCTATTGCCACCAATATTATCCATCATTGAAGAGTCTTCTGTTGAAAACAGGTCATCAAAACAAGGTATTGGTAATGCATTTGGATTTGGTGAATTATTAAATAAACCTCCAGCCCAACAATTTGAAGGTGATGAAATTACCTTTTTACTATTACTGTTGTTGTTGTTTGGTGAATTATTAGTTCTTGGTGGTGATGTACCATGCGAACTGTTTTTAGATTGTGGTGACATAATCTTATTACCAGATACATTCAATTGTTTTTTAGGTGAGCAATAGTCACTATTGTTGTTGTTATTTAAATTTGTATCCTGTAAATAAAATTTCCGTTTTAATATTACATTTTCTACATTTTTAGTGTTATCTTTATCGATGTCGTCGTTATAATAATTTTTAAAACATACTTTAATTAAAGGAGTAAGCAAAATGTTGATATTATTATTATTTGAAGTTGGTGCAATATCTTGTTGTTGTTGAAATTGTTGATGATATTGTTGATGTCTATTTTTAATTTGAAGATATTGTTGTTGTTGTTGTTGTTTTAATGCTTTCATATCTATATTATTATTGTTGTTGGTATTATTTGAAGCTTCTTCTGATAATTGACTAACAGTTGGTAATCTCTTTCTTTGAGGAGAATATTTACTTTGAGCGACTGGTCTTTTCATTTTTTCATTATCAGCACTTGGCATTATAAAGTAACCACCTTGAAATTCACCAACATCTGATTTTATAACTACAGCATCTTGGAATACTGGTTTTTTTGGTGTTGTTGATAATGGTGTTCTTTTATTATTACCATTGTTACTATTATTATTATTGTTATTATTATTGTTATTATTATTATTATTATTTACAATAACTCTTTTATTCTCGACATATTGAGTGTTATTCATTTTTATATAAAATTATTAGGTTTTGTTGAAAGTGTTTTTTAAATTTATATACAAGTGTTTTGTTTGTTGTTGTGTTTTGTTTGTTGTATGATATAATTTGCCTTTGAAAAAAAAACTCGGTCAAATTAAAATCTTTTTAAAAATTAATTATTATTTATATGGGTTATTAAGTAAGATGTTATTATTATTATTATTATTATTTAAATTGAATGTATTGTGTTATATAAAGTTTGTGTTAACTTGTTTATATTTCATTAAATTTATATAAAGAAAGAAAAGAAATAAGAAAGAGTTTTTTAAAAGGTGATATGTAAAAAAAAATTAATTAATATTTTTTTTTTTAAGGTGTATGTACAAACAAAAAAAAAAAAACAATAAATAAAATTGGTGTGTATGTGTTATGTGGAAGGATATATAAATTATTTGCTTTGTGTATGTATCTGTTTATATGTGTGTGTGTATATTATTAATGTGTACCCTTTTTTTAAATGTATTTAAAAATTTTAAAATAAAAAAATTTAAATGGGGATATTATGTGTTTGAGTGTGACTGTGTTTTATATGTACGAGAATTTTCAAATATTAAAAAAATAAAATTTTGAAAATTGGAAAAAAAAAAAAAAAATACTTTTTAAAAAAATAAAAAAAATTAAAATTAAAAACAATTTTGTTGTTGGTACAAATTTATACAAAATATGCGATTCAAAACGTTAAATGACAAGGTAGTGTTTGTTGTGTGATTCTTTAATTGTGTTGTGTTTGAATTGTTGTTATCGATATCACAGATAAACCATTACAATTTACACACAACAATACCACCACAACCACAATTAAATAAATTAAATGTATAATATGTATTATTATAATTCATTATTATTGAAAAAAAAATAAAAAATAATTATTTACAATAATAAAAAATTAAAAAAAATAAAAAAAAATAAAAAAAATAAAATAAATAAATAATTTATTTGACGTTAAAACAGTTTTTAATATATACCATCTTTGGGGTTAACCCAACAACAAATATATCTTTTTTTTATTTTTTTTCGTTGTTGAATGGTTATGATAAAACTGAAAACATACCTTTTTAAATAACAAAAATTCAACAGATTTATTTAATAGCTATTGGAACTTAAAATTATTTTAAATTTCATTTAGTGCAAATATTAAATTAAAGTGGATAGATTTTAAAAACAGTGAATAATTGTTTTCTTTTTTTTTTTATTCCAAATTGTTGTGTGAGAGATTTATTTATAGTATACATGTACCCACACACAATAAACAAAATACAACATATTCAAAAGTAGTGTAATATAGATAATGTAGCTGTGTTTGTGATTATCAATTGATTGTAATATGATATTGATATTGATATTCAGAAACAAAAGTGATTTTTTTTTATTTTTTTTTTATGTAAACCATCTTTCTTCCAAAATGATATTAATTTTTTTAATGTTATGGAAGACAAAGAGAATTATATTTGTATGGAACGGAAATATTTTTCAGATGTGGATTTATTAAAAAATGAACAAGAGGCAATTGAAAAAAATGAATTATTATTTAATTTAGATAGGAAAATAAAGCCAGGTGATATTTCAAATAGTATTAAGCATTTAATATTTGGTGATAATTTTAATTATCAAATAGATTCAGGCGACATACCTGCTAGCGTTACTCATTTAACATTTGGTAATAGTTTCAATCATCAACTCAAATTGGGTGTTTTACCAAATGGTGTTACTCATTTAATATTTGGTAATGGTTTTCACCTTTTACCTAATGAAGGTGATATTCCTATTGGTGTTACACATTTGACAATTGGTAATAATTTCAATAGACCTCTCAAACCCGGTGTTATATCTGCTAGTGTTACCCATTTAATATTTGGGTATAATTTCAATAGTCCACTTAAACTTGGTGATATTCCTATTGGTGTTACTCATTTAACGTTTGGATATATGTACAACCAGTCACTTAAAGAGGGTGATATTCCTATTAGTGTTACTCATTTAACGTTTGGTCATTTTTTCAATAAACCACTTAAATTGGGTGATATTCCTTCTAGTGTTACTCATTTAGTATTTGGATATAAATATAACCGTGCATTCAGTTCAGGTGTTATTCCATCTAGTGTTACCCATTTAATATTTGGATATAATATTGATAAACCACTATTACTAGGTGATATTCCTTCTAGTGTTACTCATTTAACAATTAGTAGTTTCAATCGTCCAATTAATTCAGGTATTATTCCCAATAGTGTCACACATTTAACATTTGGTGATAACTTTAATTATCCACTCAATTCACAAATTATTCCTGTTAGTGTTACTCATTTAACACTTGGCATTAGTTACAACTATCCTCTAAATCCATTAGATATACCAAATCTAAAACATTTAACAATTGTATCTTATAATGGTCTAAATTTACAATCGTTTAAAAACATTAAATTAGAGTTACTATTAGATCCTTCATTTAAAGCATCGCCTCTTTTTTTATCAAAACTATCAACCACACTAAATTTAGTAATTGATGGATATAATTATTTATATATTGATAAATATAAAAATTATTCTAAAATAAAACAAAATTAGTTTATGCACACTTCAAAATACAACCATCATTTTTTTTAATATTCCCAATTTGAACTTTTCGTTTTTTCTTATTAAAAATTCAAAGAAATTACGTTTTTCATAAAAATTTAATTTTTTTTTTTTATGAGCAAAAATTTTGTGCTGTACTTTTCTTTTTTTCATTTTTTTCATAAATTTAATCAAACACACAAAAGATACAGAGTTTTGTAGAATTGTGTAAACAAATAAATAATATATTCAAATAAACATTTAAAAGAATGAAAAGAAGTTTATTACCAAGTTCAAGATACGAAAATAAGAAATTAAAATTAGATTTACCAGATGTAGATGAATTACCACAAGAAGAAGAAAAAGGTAAAAGAGGTAGAAAGAAGGCTGTTTTACCAACAGTTAACCATTTAGATAAATACAATTTCAAAAAACCATCTGCTATAGTTTCACCAATATCACCAAATAAAGATAATGGTGGTGACGATGAAAATAGTTTTGGTAAAGAAGAAACAAAAATTGGAAAGAACCCAAGAATGAACCCTGATTCAGATCCATTCTATTTCTTAATTAAATATAAAAATACACAAAAAAGTGGTGAAGAAGATGGTTTAGGTAAATATTCATATCATATAACAACAACACATACTCATGTTCGTTCATTCATGTGTATAAATATATTAACATTATTTATTAATCATATCATATATAGGAATATTACAAGTTTATTATGATCAAGCAGTTGTATTAAGTATTGAAGGTAAACAAATTGGTAAAACAGGTATAACTAGAGCAGCAGAGGATGACGATGAAAAGAATGAATTTCATAAAATATTTATAAAGAAAAAAGCAGTTTACTTTCAAGAAGATTTTTCAATGGCAATAGGTAATAAATGGATAAAGGTGATATTGTCAGTTAGTGAAGAAGAATTTAAAAATGGATCTATTTTCTTGAAAACCGATAGTATTATTCAAAAGAAAAAAGCAGAGAAAAAAGAGAAAAAGATACCAATGTTAGCAGCAGCAGTACGTCCTAAGGGATTTGTAGTACCAGTTAAGGGTATGGAAAGAGCAGCAAGATTATCAAAACCATTACATAATCCATTGGCACCAGGTTCCCTGGTATTGTATACACCTGTTGATATAACTGGTGAAAATAGAATTCATTGTGTTGTTGATCCAATTCTCTCTGGTAAATTAAGACCACATCAAAGAGAGGGTGTTCAATTTATGTTTGATTGTTTATTGGGTCTTCGTGGTGGATTCAAAGGTAATGGTTGTATTTTAGCAGATGATATGGGTCTTGGTAAATCAATTCAAGCAATTACCATTCTTTGGACATTGTTAAAACAAGGACCAAGAGGTGAACCAACTGCAAAGAAGGCGGTAATTGTTGCACCTTGTTCACTTGTTGGTAATTGGGGTAAAGAATTAAAGAAATGGTTAGGTGATGGTATAAACACTGTTGCAATTGGTGAAAGTACAAAAACTGGTCGTGCAAAACTTACAGAATTGGAATTTGGTAAAGCAGATTGTCTCATTATTTCATATGATCAACTTCGTATCTATTGTGAAGATATTTGTAAGATCACAAGTATTGGTTTGGTAATTTGCGATGAAGGTCATCGTTTGAAAAATTCAGAAATTAAAACTACCAAAGCAGTATCAATGATTCCAACACCACGTCGTGTAATTTTATCAGGTACTCCAATTCAAAATGATTTAACAGAGTTTTATGCAATGGTAAACTTTGTAAATCCAGGTGTATTGAAAAATGTATCCACTTTTAAAAATGTATACGATGCACCAATTGTATCATCTAGATCACCTGAAGCAACTGAAGAGGAGAAAACAATTGGTCGTGAACGTTCATTGGAACTATCACGTTTAACAAGTCAATTTATTCTTCGTCGTACAGCATTTGTAAACACTCAATATTTACCACCAAAAATTGAATATGTTATTTTCTGTAAACTTTCAGCACTTCAACTTTCAATTTACAAACATTTGATCAAGGAGGCAAAAGATAGTGCATTTCAATCATCAACTGGTGCACTTCCATTGATTACAACATTGAAAAAACTTTCAAATTGTGCAGAACTTGTTTATTCACCAGACAAGGAAACAAAGACTGAAGTTGACAAAAGTGTATTGAAATTGTTTCCAAAAGAATGGAATCCAAAAGTTTTCCAACCACAATTTTCATCGAAATTATTGTTTGTTGATCGTCTTTTGGCAAACATTAGAAATTCAAAGTCTGGTGACAAGGTTGTAATGATTTCCAATTACACTCAAACATTGGAAGTATTGGCAATCATGTGTAAAACTCGTGGTTATGCATTCTTTCAATTGGATGGTTCAACCCCAAATGCAAAACGTCAACAATTGGTTGATCTTTACAATGATCAATCACGTCCAGAATTTGTATTCCTTTTATCATCAAAAGCAGGTGGTGTTGGTCTCAATTTAATTGGTGGTAATCATTTAGTATTGTTTGATGCGGATTGGAATCCAGCAAATGATGCTCAATCAATGGCTAGAGTTTGGAGAGAAGGTCAAAAGAAAATTGTTTCCATTTATCGTACATTCACTACTGGTACCATTGAAGAGAAAATCTTTCAAAGACAATTAACAAAACAAGCACTTTCCGCTTCAATTACTGAAGGTGATTCAGAAAACTCACCATCTTTCGACACTAAAGAATTAAAAGATATTTTTACGCTTCGTGAAGATACTCTCTGTGATACCCATGATATGTTATCATGTAAATGTGCTCCAACATTGGGTGGCCGTATTCCAAAACATAAAAGAGATACAATGTCTATCAACGAATTAAATTCATGGCAACATTTTCATGAAATGGAAAAAATTAAAGATCAAAAAGTTGCTACTGCATTAAAAGATATTGCCACATTTGTATTTGTAAATGATAAAGGTCCAGTTGATAAAAGTAAAAAAGAAAAAACTACTAGTAATGATTGTGATACTTCAAGTAATTCAACACCACCAGCTAAAAAAACAACTACAACAACCACTACAACTTCAGCAACATTGAATAAATCACCACCAAAGAATATTAAAAAGAAGAAAGATGAATCATCAGATGAAGAAGATGATACTCCAGATGAAGCTTCTTCAGATGAATCTTATGATGGTTCGGATTCTGATTCCAATTAAATTAATAATACCGAATAAATAATAATAATAATAACAACAACAATATATATAAATAATAAATACAACTATATCAACTTTGTAAATATCAATCTCAACAAACACAAACCAAACAACAATAAATAAAAATAATAAAAATAAAAGGTTATATATTTTTTAAAATAAAAAACTAAAAACACACTAGTATATTTGTTGTACGCTTGATCATCAAGAACTGATGGATTTATAATGAGAATATTCTTTAAAACTATTAATCTTGTATCTTAAAATATTAAATTTACTTTGTTGTTCAGATTTGTTTTTTCTAAATGGATATTGTTTTACTTTTTTAAAAACAAATGCATTATTTATTAACATTGACTCCGTATACAAATCTAGTTCTTTAATATTTAATAAATATTGAGCTTCTTGTAAACTTGCATGTGATAAAGAATAATCTAATAAACTACCATTAAATATTACTCTTCCATATAGTGTAACAAAAGTTTCAATTTCAAAACAGAGTCTTGTAATATTGATTCTTGAATTTTATTAAATTATTAAAATTTTGGTGGTTGTAATTAATTAAAGTTTTCACAACTGTTATTGATACCGCTACCATTATTGTTATTTATAAATGATAATAAATTTTCAATTGTTGGTGGAAAATTATCAATATCATTTGTTGGAATTTGAAAAGAAAAAGGTCTACTTGACCAAGGTTGAATTAAGAGATCAATTAAATCAGTATCATTTGGATATTTTAATTTCAATGATTGATTTGTAGCCAATACAGATAACGATTTCTTTAATTTTGATAATGTAGTTGATCTTTCCATTGTTGTTTTAAATTGTGAAATCATTTCAAAGAATATAACACCAGCACTATATAAATCTGTTTTTTGATTATAAGATTCACCCAATTCTTGTTCATTACTTGAATATAAATATGTACCTAATCCACCTTGTTGTTTACCACCATCACTTAGTGATTCAATTGTAGTTGCTAAACCAAAATCACCAATTTTAATTGATAAAGGTGATTGGCATACAAATATATTATCAGGTGTTAAATCTCTATGCACTATACCTTTCTCGTGTATATACTTTAATCCAACTATTATTTGTCTGGTAATTTCTCTACATTGCTTAATATCCAATGATATATTTGATATACCAATTGTACCATTATTACTACTACTACTATTATTATTGCCACTAAAAGTTGCTGTTGATTTAATATTATTAAATTCATTTAATAAATTTCTTAATGTCCCATATCGACAAAACTGCATTTGTATATATAATGAAAATTTATTTGGTTGTTGTTGTTTGGTGAATTCACTTGAAGTACTTTGACTAAAATTATTATTGTTGTTATTGTTGTTTGATATATATGTGATTGAAGTAGTTGATTGAGAAGATGTTGTTACAATGGAAGAGGAGGAAAAGGAATCTGAAAATGAAGAGAATGAATCAATATTATCAAATAGTTTATTATTTGATTCACCATAATGATCAATTGTTAACTGTTCATCTTCTTCAATCCATGAATTATGATATCTAATTACATTTGGATGATTTAATTTTGCCATTGCTCTAACTTCCATTAATTCTTTAGTGGGTATTCTTTCTTTAACTTTAATTCTTTTAATTGCATATTCCATTTGATCATATATACTAACTGCTTTAAATACAATTCCAAATCCACCTAATTATCATCATTAACTATTATTAATATTTATATTTTTGTAAAATGGAAATAATATAGTAATAATAATATTCCCACCATACCTTTACCTAAAACTCTTAAATCTTCAAATTCATTTGAAAATCTACTATTACTATTAATTTTATTGTTGTTGTTGTTGTTATTTGATGCAGTCGAAGATGATAAAGATAAAGTTCCTGATGATGATGAAGAAGCTGATGATGAAGAGGATGAATAATTTGAAATTGATGATGAAGATGATGAAATTGTTGACATTGGTCCATTGTTTATATTATTTACACTATTTATATTATTTATATTGTTGATATTATTGATATTATTGATATCATTGTTTAAATTTGTATTTAATTTATTCAAATTTAAAACTCTATTACCATTACCATTACCATTATTATTATTATTATTATTATTATTATTATTATTATTATTGTTGTTATTATTTATTTTTGAAAGTGATATACCAGTACCTGCCAATAAATTTGTCATATGACCAATATCTTTATTATTAATTGCAACCAATGTGACATTATTATGATGATGATTATTGTTACCTCTGAATAATGGTGCAGCCGCTACTGACGATATTCTAGATTGGTAGTGATGGTGGTGATGATGATTACCATATGTTATTTTATTATTATTTAAAACATATTTTTTATTGGTAATAGTTTTAATAGTATTATTATTTGTTTTAGTTGGTGTTGATGTTGTTGGTGATGTAGTAGACACTGTTACTGTTGTTGGGTTACCATTATTATTATTATTGTTATCAGTATTATTTAGATTTAAACTAAATAAAAGATTATTATTATTACTATGTAAAGAATTTGAAAATCTTTTAGCGGTTGTACCAGATGCAAGTTTCCACATTATTAATATCGATGAAGTATATAGTTGTGCGAGGTATGCTGATGGTTGATTTTAATATTGATCACACTACAATAACAACTACTCTTTTTTTTCTTTTATTAATTAATAATAATTTGGGTTGGTATGATTACTGATCAACCAGCAAAAATAAAAAAATAAAATATAAAATAAATAAAAAATGAAAAAAATTCGTTTTTTTGCGCACAATAATAACAAAAAAGTCACAATTATATAATATATTAACATACAAATATGATGCACGCTTAATTTCAATGGTGATCACTTTGTTTGATTGTGATTTTAATAAAAAAATTCAAATATACACAAAACTTAAATTAATCAAACAACCAATAGGGAAAATCTAATTGAAAGAGCTTTAAAGTAATATTACACAATCGAACATATCACATCTTTAGATTTTTTTTCAAAAGAATCACCGTTTTTTTACTTTTAACAATTATTATTGTAAACTAGTTTTAGTGTGTGTTTTTTTATGTTTGTCAGTGTGTAATGCTAGCATAAACAGAGGTTTTTTTTAGATTTTATCCACAAAAGATTAAATTTAACAAAAGGTAATTGTTGTTGTTGTTTTTTTTTTTTTTTAGTTTGCATTTATTTACCTTTTTTTTTTTATTATTTATAAATTAATAAAATAAATAAAAACAAAAAGGTAAATATCACCAATCGTATTCATTTCATTTTTTTGTAATAGGTTCACAATTATTTGTTTTTTTTAAAAAAAAAAAAATTAAACTTTTTTTTTTTTTTTATATATAAATTAAATAGTTTTGTTTATTGTTGTTATTTTATTTTGCTATAAAATAATAATAAAAGATACACTACATACAACAACAACAACAACAACAACAATAAACAAACGATAATATATTAAAATTTTATAAGCAACAGTTACATTCTAGTGGGGACATAAAAAAAAATTAAATAGTTATATAACTTAACTTTTTCATGAAAAAAAACCAACAACAACAAAAAAAAGATAAAATGTAAATATTATAATTATTATTTTATTTATGCACGTGTGTCTATGTCCAATTAATTGATTGTAAAATCAACTTCATACATATACGGTTTTAAATAATCTATAGCTATTCCACCAATATCCCAAATTTAGTCAAAACGATAAAACGACAATATTCCACATTTTTATAGAAATTTTTATTTTAAAAAGTTTTTTGAGTACTTGCTCTTTTTTTTTGTGTATTATTTAATAGATCGTTAAACAAATTTAGATAACAATCTTTAATCAAAACACAATTTTTATTTATCGTACACTTGAACAAATAGATTCAGAAATTCGTTGGTTTTTGAATTCATTTTTCCTGTTTTCTTTTTTTTTTTATAAATTACATATAAATTTATATATAATACAACAAATAAAATAATTCAATTATAGTAATAACAAATATATAAAAAAAATATAAAAAATAATATATTTATAAATAAGAGTAAAATTTTCAATAATTATAATAGTAATACACCAAAAAAAAACAATATTAAAAAAAAAAAAAGTAATTATTTAATATTTTCATTTTCTATATTAGACGATAACAGTAACAATAACAACAATAAAAGAGGTAAAAAAAAAAAAAAATCATTTAAATATTAAAAAAGAAATGAATTAATTAATTTTAAATCCACAAAAAAAGACATTTTTTTTTAATTTTAATTAATTTAATTTTCATAGTTTTTTTTTGTCTACACAACACCACTATGTTGTTTTAATTTTTTTAAAAAACACATAAAAAAAAATAATAAAAATAATAATAATAATAATATAACAAGTACAATATCACTATTTGTATAATAATTAATTAGAACAAGAAGTAGTAAAAGTAACAAGATAAAAAAATTTGGGGTTTTTTTAAAAAACATATATATAAACAGTAAAGTTGAAGTTTTTATATTTTTTACAACCAATACTACCATTTCGCCCCCCACAATATAATATTTAAACCATTACATTTACCGTTTGTTGACTATTCATATTATTAAATTATGATATTGTATCTTACTACGAATTCGTAATATTATTTTATATTTTCCAATGGGGGAAAAGGGTGAGTGTGTGTGTTTTAAATTTTAATATACAATATATTTTATTTTATTTTTATTTTAATTTTAAAAATAATATTGTGGTGTTTGTTTTTATTTTTTTATTTTCATTGTGTTATCTGATATTTTGTATGTTGTATGTTGTATTTTGTATTTTGTATTTTTGTTGTGGAGTATAATAACTTTTTCAAATTTCACATGCACCAACTATAGTTTCGAATTTATTATTAAACGAATAGACCACGAATACTAATTTTTGTTTTTATATTATATTTTGAAAAAAAAATAAAAAAAAATAGTATACCCCTTCATTACAAATATAGACAAAAAAAAGAATAACTTAGAAAAAACAATAATAACAATAATAATAATAACAATACAAGCATATAGAATATAATAATAATAATAACAAAACTATATATATTAAAAACAATAATAAATAAATAAAAAAATGGAAAATCAAGTTGATACAATTCACGACAATAAAATTAGTAACGGTGATAATTCAAATAAAAGTATTGTAGTCGAAGAATTGGGAGAAACATATTATACAAATTCAAAGTGTTATAATAATAATGAAGATAATTCCAATACTAGTAATAATTTAAATAATAATGGTAACGCAGGTAATACAAATAATAATATGACAATTAATAAACAACAACAACAACAACAACAACAATTACCAAAATCACATTCTCCAAATACACCACATTTATATAAATCAAATTCAACATCATATTTAAAGTCAACATCATATTATAATAATAGTAATAATGGCGGTAGTAATGGTGGATGTAATAAAAATACATCATCAATGTCATCATCTTCGTTACCAACTGCAACTGCTTCATCAACAATACCAAATAAAAAAAATAATAGTTTAAATAGTAGTGGTGGTAGTAATAGTGGTAATATTAAAAATAGTTTAGGTAATAGTGGTAATATTAATTCCGATTCACCAATTATAATAAATGATGAAATACTAGTTGGCAGAAGAAGAGATAGATTTAAATCATTTTCATGGACAATTGGAGAATCAACTTCAAATAGTAAATTTTCAGAACTTTCAATGATTTCATCAAAATGTAAAAGTATAAAGAGTGAATTTACACCATTGTTTGAAACATTGACAGTTTTTGATGAATCTGATAAAATCAGGCATTCATTAATTCAAAATCATTATAAAACATTGTTAATTCAAAATCCTGCTTCACCAAATCGTACACTATTGACAAACCTATTACAAAGAAGAGGTCATAATTTAACAACTTGTCCAATCGATTCAAATCAATTAAATCAATTATTACAAAAAGAATCTTTTTCATTATTTATTTTCGATCCAAATGAATCTATAATTAGTAATAGTTCAAATAGTATTTCTAGTGTTTCAAGTAACAATAATATCAACAATAGCAATAGTAGTAATGATAATTATTATGGTGGTAGTGGTGGTAGCGGTAATAACAATAGTAACACAAGTAATTCAACCAATACAACCAATTCAAATGCAAATAGTTCAAATACAAGTCCTGCTAATAATTCACCATTATCACCAATGATGTTTTCACCTATAATTTCAAATATTTGTGATAATATTAATCAACAACAATTTCAACAACATTTACAATCTCAACATTTACAACAACAACAACAATCACAACAACCACAACAACATATACAACAGTCATCACAACAACAACCACAACAATGTATAATAAACAACAATAGCAACAATAGTAATCAAACAACTAGTTTTAGTAAGAAAAAGAATTTAACAATAAATACAAATTTTAAATCATCACCAATGTCATCACCAATGTCATCACCAACTAAATCACCATTTGTGAAACAACAATTTTCAAACTTTTCAAATTCATATAATGCAAGTTACATTGAATTTTGTAAAACATTGAAATCTAAATTGGATGAATTTTCAACGATTATAGTATTGGCAGAATCAAATGATCCATCTGAATATTGTCAATATATTGATGCTGGTGCAAATGATTATATACCACAACCAATTTCACCTATTCTATTCGATTTACGTTTAACTTGTTGTCAAAAGTTGGTAAATAATAATTTACATTTAAAGAAATCTGAACAATTAAAAGACGCAACACGTAAAATGGTAACATGTATTGAAAATTCACCAGATTGTGTTGAAATTTGGGATCCAGTTGGGCATATTCAATATTTGAATCTTGCATTCTCTGAAACTACCGGTTTTGCACGTTGGGAGTTACTGGGTAAAGAGTTCTCAAATTTAATTGACAACACTGAAATCATACCAAATATGTGGGCTACACTAACCGATAAAAAAACATGGAATGGTTTCATTCGTACTCGTCATAATAATAATACGTTAATTCATTTTGAAGCTTCCATTTCACCTATATTAGATCAATTTCAACAAATACTCTATTATAATTGTACTAAAAGAGATGTAACTCAAAAACGTATTGATGAAGAATCAAAAACTTTGGAACAAAATAAAATAATTGAAAAATCACGTCTTAGACTATCAATGATGAGTCATGATATTAGAACTCCAATGTCTAACATCATCGGTATGGCTGACCTATTATTAGATACTCAATTATCTCAACATCAACATCATTATTTAGAAATTATTAAAAATTCTTCAAATACATTATTAAATATAATTAATGATATTTTAGATATTTCAAAAGTAAGTAATAGTCATATATATAGTATTGACAGTACTTTGATATTAATATTTAATTATACAGATTGAAGCAGGTAAATTAGATATTGATTATGAAAGTTTTGATTTTAATTCAGCAGTGTCGGAAGTAGTTGAATCAATGGCGCAAAGAGTTCAATCAAAAGGATTAGAATTATTAAGTTATGTTGATCCAAAAATTCCTGCAACGTTGATTGGTCCATCATCAAGACTAAATCAAATACTTACAAATTTATTGGGTAATAGTTTGAAATTTACAGATAAAGGTGAAATATCAATTTGTTGTGTATTGGTTGATGAAACTGATACTGATTATGAAATTAAAGTTGATGTTAGAGATACTGGTATAGGTATAAAGAAAGAAGCATTACCATTACTATTTAAAGCATTTACTCAAGCTGAAGGTACAATTACTCGTCAATATGGTGGTAGTGGATTGGGTTTAGCAATTTGTAAAGAATTGGTTCATTTGGCATTTGATGGTTCAATTTCCGTTGAAAGTCAATATGGTCATGGTAGTACCTTTACTTCAATTTTAAAATTTAAAAAGTTTTTACCTTCTGAATTAACTGGTAGTGGTGGTGGTGGTGGTAATAATGGATTCCCTGTACAACAACAACAACAACAACAACAACAACAACAACAACAACAACAAAATACAAATAATAATGGTTTCCCTGCAAATATTCATAATAGTAATCAACAACAACAACAACAACATAATCAACAACATAATCAACAATTACAAATACAAACTCAACAACAACCACCAATTATTAAATTACATCAAGAGAAAAAACAAAAGAATGAACAAACTAATAATGGTAGCGTTATTAATAATAATCATCATCATCATCAACAATTAGAATCAATTACTGAAAATAGTTTTTCACCAATGGTCGAACCAATGGTAATTAGTGATCCTGATACACCAGAAGCATTAAATTTATCAACACCTTCACCACAATCTGTACATTCTCATCATCACAGTGGTGTTGGTGGTAGTGGTAATAACGGTAGTAGTATTGCTATTCAAAATGTTGGTAGTAATAATAATCAATCACCACAATCGACATCACCATTAAATACAAGTAGTAATAGTACCAATGGTAGTGGATCTAAATTTGATTTCTCTGGTATTAAAATGTTATTCATTGAAAGAAATGATACAAGTAGAGGTTATTTACATAAACAATTGTTAGCATGGAATATTCAATTGGATTTAGTTGAAGATGGTGAAAGTGGTTTCCAAAAATGGAATAGTGCATTGGATTCAGATTCACCATACTCTTTCATTATTATGGATTTAAATACTCAAGGTGTTGATGGTGCAAGTTTACCCGCTAGAATAACATCTGAATTGAAATTACGATCTCAATTTATCTATAGCCCAAAATTACCAATAATAATGTTAATGCCAATTCAGTTGTTAAATCCATCATTGGAAAGTAAATTAAAAGATGCTGGTGTCTGTTCAATACTTTCAAAACCAATTAGAATGACACAATTGGCTGAAGTATTTTTAGTACATCTTGGTTATTCAAATAAACCACCTGATATTAATAATAATGGTTCATCAAATTCAATGAATGGTGGTAATAATTGTAATAATGGTAATTGTGGTAATTGTAATTATAATACAAACAACAACAATAGTAACAGTTATGATAATGGCGGTAATAATCATAATAACAACAACCATCATCAACAATATTATTGTAGTATTAATAATGGTAGTGTAGGTGGTGTAAATAATATGAGTGGCGTTGGTGGTATGAGTAATGATGTTGGTAATAATGGTTGTGGTGGTGGTGTTGCTTCATCATTTTATTATAATAAACAAAGAAGACCCTCCACTGAAGATCAAGATCATGATCCATTGAAAATATTGGCAAAAGTATTGGTTGTTGACGATAATAATATAAACGTTCAAATCCTTTCAAAAATGCTTCAAACAATTGGTTGTGAAGTTGATTCTGTATTAAGTGGTACTGAAGCATTAAATAAGTTTGATCAATGTCCAGGTGTTTACGATGCTATTTTCCTTGATATTCAAATGCCTGATATCGATGGATTTCAAGTATCCAGAGAAATTAGATCAAGAGAAAAGAAATTAAATATACCCAGAGTTTCCATTATTGCAACAACAGCAAATGTATTTAAAGAAGATAAAATTAAATGTTTTGATGTTGGTATGGATGATTTCATTTCAAAACCAATTAAAAGAACTGAATTAAAAGAAATCATTAGAAAGTATGGTGATAAAAATAATCATTCAAATCAGTCAAACAATAATAATAACAATAACAATAATAATAATATTAAAAAAAGTAATAGTAATAATGATATTGATTTATTTCAATTAACATCAAATTTAAATACATTATCAGATGTTTCAAAGTTAATGTCAAATTCTAAAAAGTTAAATACACATTCTTCAATAAAGATTAAATCACCTGAAGATATTAAAAGAGAGAATGATATCATTGCAAATTTAGATCCTGTATACTTTAATAAAGATTTTGATAGTTCATTCATATTACAAAATATACCAAAAGATGCACCTATAGATACAATTGATGAATTAACTGTTAAAATAAGTGGATATCATGAAGCGGTAGATTCAAGATTTAATGACCTAATTAGAAAATCATATAATGGATTCGGTACGTAATCAAACAATGTATTAATAACCATCATGTGTGATATATGTTACTAATGATTTGTTGGATTTGTACAGTTCAAGGTATGTCACAAGTATATGAAATTGAAAAAGATCTTACACATTCAGCAAGAATGTGTTCATCAGGTAAAGAATATTTAGATGGTATACAAAAGAATATGACAGCATTTGGATTTAGGTTATTGGCAAAACATAGAATTAAACAATTATCGAAATTTATGTTACAGGAATCACATTGTATTAAAGAGATATCAGAAACAGCTAAAAAGATTGACACACTATTAAGTATGAATGAATTTTCACAAGCATTGGATTTATTGAATCAATGGAACAAGGTTATAACAAAATATTCAAAATATATATGTATTCGTGATATTGCTTCAAATATACATGTCACTGCAGATGTTGTATTGGATAAAATTGATTCATCATTGCTTGGAGTATGCCATTTATTCGATCCTAAACAATTTGAAATCATTATGAACTCTTATTACAAACTCAAACAAACAACACGTTTCAACACTAAAATACATCAAAATTTCATTTTAAACATTGAAGATCATTCAAAAAAGATATTAAGAACTCATTTAAATTTAACTTATTCAAAACCTGAAGAATTAAAACAGTAAGTAATAATTTTGATATGTATATATGTGTATGTTACACAAGCACACCATTCTAACATATATTTTAAAATTGGTATTACAGTATGAAATTTGTAGAAATGTGTCAACAATTAAAAGAAGATCAATATATACCATCATTAATGAGTATATTGGAACATTTATCAGATTTAATGTGGTCACATTATATGATGAAACAATGGATACTACAAAAGATACATACATTTGATGGTGTGACAGATGAAACGGTATTGGTTGAAAAGAATTTTTACGTTGATGCATTTAAATTATTTAATTCAAATAAAAAGACAATTTGGAATTCAATTCAGAATCAGGTTAGACACATTTTAAATTCATTGAATCCAAAATTTAAAATTGAATATTTCATTAAAGTATTAGATTCAATTAATCAGTTTATAGAAGTTGGTAATGAATTTTCATGTGAAGAAGCAAATTTATTAAAAGGTATAATGAAAGAGAAATCATTGGATTACTTTCAAAATTTTCATAAAGAGACTATAGAAAGATTAAAAACAATGTTAGAAAATGAAATGTGGCATAAAATTCCATTACAAAGTAATTTCACTGTATTGGATGTAAAAGAATTTGGTATTGTAATGAATAATTTTAATGAAAGTAACAGTGGTAATGGTAGTGCCAGTAGAAAGTCATCATCATCAAAACCACCTGCTCCTTTAATTTCAACATTTTTAACTATAAGTGAACAGAAACCATTAAGTTTTGAAATTGAAGATCATAATTTACCATTTTTAAATCATTTTAAAGATTTTGGTAATCCATTTTCATTGGTTGATGGTAGAAGAACATTATCAGAAGCTGCTGGTAATAATAATAGTGGTTTAACACCAACAAGTTTAAATTCATCTTTAACTGATATACCTACAAGTAATAACAACAATGCAGCAACAACAAGTAGTCCATTAATTTCATCAACTACAATTAATGTAATTAAACAAATTGGTTATTATTTACAAATGATGAAAATTTTAAAACAACTTTCATATCCAATTTTTACAGCTATATCACAACTATTAGAATATTATGTTTATTCAGTATTTTCATTTTTTGGTGAAAATCAACAAATATTTGATTCAAATAATAGTATGTATAAAGATTTTTTTAATATACATATTATTTGTGTGTATGCTAATTGAATTTTTATGTTTACAGTTAATCCAATGTTAAAGAAAACAATGCAAAGATTAAAATTAAAATTTTCACCTGTACAAGAAAAACAATCATTGTTGTCGGCATCAACATTTCAATCTAAAATGTCATCACCACATCTTTCATTGAAAAACAGTGATAACAATAGTAATAATAAATCACCAAATAATATACATCTATCACATTCAAAAGAGAATATATTTTTACCAAATTTAACGATAAGTACAGATGGTGGTAATAACAATAGTAATAGTAATGGTAATCATCATAATGGTCATAGTCATAGTTTATCAAATTCAACAAGTGGTGGTAATAGTTTAGGTAACACATTATCATCATCATTAAATAATAGTAATTATAATGGAGAAGATGAAATTTTAATTAATTGGTCATTACCTAAACTAAGTGAATTGGTAGATTTAACCCAATCAAAGAATTTATATGGTCTTGAAAATAAAATCATAGGTTTGGAATCAATGATGTTTTTAGTAGATTGTATAATGGAAGCACAACCATTAGTATTGGATTTAATACCAAGTGAAAAAGTATTTCAAATTAATAATTTTTATTTCGAAACTGTTAGTGTAGTTGCATCATTAAGAAATTTATGTTATAAAAATATAACTTCCCAATTTTTAAATGTAAGGAATATTCTTTTTTTTAGTATATATATAATATGCATAATACTAAACATAGAAATTCTTTTCAGCTTGATAAAATAGCAGGTTTAATACAATCAACAAAATGGGAATTAAAAGAAGCACCAACAACAGAATCAAATTCATATATTACATCGATTATCATTGAGTTTCATAGGTTTACAGGTTTATTGGATGAAATTTCATCAAAGAGTAGTTTAATTACACCAAAAGTTAAAAATTTATTATGGGAAAATACAATTACATTGGCAATGGAAACGTTGATTGATAGTTATGCAAAACTTAGAAAATGTAATAATTTTGGTCGTAATTTAATGATTATGGATTTGAAAAAGTTACAAACTAATCTGGAAAAGTTAACTACAATCAGACCAATACCACACATAAAACATGTTGAAAATTATATCACTGCTTTCTATTTACCTGAATCTGATCTATACAATTTAGCACGTGATTCCGAATACACTGTAAAACAAGTAATTGGTATAGTTCAAATTTCAAATCATTTAAAAAAGAAAAAAGAATTGATAAATGATTTAGAAGAACTTGAAAAACAAAGAATTAAAGAAAATTTATTAAATAAATAAAATAATAAATTGTTTTATATAAACACCAACAACAATTATATAATTATATTTATTTATATATATAATTATTATAATTTTATTTTTTCATATAAAATCATATTATAATATTTACGCATCTTAAATTCAAAAAATAAAAATTTGCTAATTTGTAAAAAAAAAAAAAAATAAAATTAAATTAAATTTGGTAATTTTGTGAATGTGTTCATTAATATGGCAAATTATAATTATAATAATAATCGCAACACAAATTTAAATAAAAAATAAAAAAATTGTAATATAAATGATTTTTTTTTTTTTCATATTATTGTATATAAATAATAATAAAAAATTAAAAATAAATAAATTAAAAGATACATAGATAATTTTTTTTAATCATATAATAATAATAAATTAAATTGAATAAAATGACAATTATAACAAGATCAACTAGTTTAAATAATATAATAAATGAAAAATTAGGTAGAATTATAGTAGCAAGTAATACATTACCAATTACAGTTACAAAGATCAATCAAAATGATAGTTTTACACCAGGTGGTATGGGATCACCATTGAATGCAAGTAGAGATTCAATTAGTAGTAGTTTTGGTATGTCATCAGATACAAGTACAAGAGGTGAACGTGATAAAGTACAAATTCAAATAAATGCACACCCATTCCCAATTGAATCAGCATTAGAGTCGTTAATGTCAAAAGATGAGATACAAGATTGGAAATGGATAGGATGGTCACATTGTGAAGTTGAAGATGAAGATCAACGTTCATTGGAATGTGCAATCAAAGAATTTTCACCACATTTTGATCCAATATTTTTAAATTCAAGACAAGTTGAAAACTATTATAAAGGGTATTGCAAGAATGGTCTTTGGTTATTACTGCATTATCAATTGAATATCGTTAGAATTCAAAGTGAATGGTGGGACTATTACGTGGAAGTTAATCAAATGTTTGCAGATAAAATTATAGCAAGTTGGTCACCAGGTGATATAATTTGGATACATGATTATCATTTAATGTTGGTACCACAAATGTTGAGAAAAGCATTACCAATTGAGGCACCAATTGGTTTCTTTTTCCATGCTCCATTTCCATCGTATGAATTGTTTCGTATTCTTCCAAATAGAAAGGAATTGCTCAAAGGTATACTGTGTTCAAATTTAATTGGTTTTCAATCGTTTGAATATGTACGTCATTTTAAAAGTTCATGTGCTAGACTATTAGATTTGGAAGTACATCCAAAAGGATTGGAAATCGTTGAAGATTCATACACTCATTTCACTAAACTTCAAGTGTATCCAATTGGTGTTGATTACAATGATTTCGTTAAACATTTGAATTTACCAGATGTATCAACCCGTATTGAATCACTTCGTAAAATATTCAAAGGTAAAAAGGTGTTGGTTGCACGTGATCGTTTAGATCAAATTGAAGCAGTACCAAGAAAGTTGGAAGTATTTGAACAACTGTTAAACGATCATCCAGAGTACATTGGTAAACTAGTATACATTCAAATTTATGAACCAACAGTAGAGGAAGATGATGAAACTGAAGAACAAAAAATACTTCATAAAACTGTAAATGAAATGGTTGGTCGTATAAATGGTAAATTTGGTAAATTAAGTTTTAATCCAATTGAATATATAAATAGAAAGATATCGTATGAAGAATTATCAGCACTCTATAAATTGGCAGACATTGCATTGATTACACCAATTCGTGATGGTATGAATTTGACATCACATGAATATGTTGTATGTCAAAAAGATAATTTTGGTGTTCTCATTCTTTCAGAGTTTGCAGGTGCAGCAAGATGTTTAGGTGGCTCAATCATTGTTAATCCATTTTCAAAAAAAGAAATTATGGGTGCAATCATTGAAGCTCTCAACATGAATATTCATGATAGAAAATTAAAACATCAAATCAATTACAATTACGTGTTGGCAAATACTTCATCATTTTGGGGTAAACGTTATCTTTGTGATTTAAATGAAGCAACTCAAAAAGAATATATGGAAACAAGAGTACCTTATGCATCGGTTTCAGAAATTGTAGATAGTTACAAGAAATCATCGGTTCGTTGTTTCTTTTTAGATTATGATGGTACATTAACACCACTTGTACGTTTACCAAGTCAAGCAATGCCATCAAAACAATTGATTGAAGTATTGACTGCCCTCTCTAAAGATCCAAAGAATGAAGTTTACGTTATTAGTGGTAGAGACCGTGCATCATTAGAGAAATGGTTAGGTCATTTACCTGTTGGTATGTCATGTGAACACGGTGTATTTACTAGACCACCAGGTAATAATCAACCATGGATTGAAAGTCCGAATGCTGAAGTACAATGGAAAGATACTGTCCTATCAATTATGCAAGATTTTGAAGATAGAACACCAGGTTCAATGACTGAAGTTAAACAAGTGAATTTAACATGGCATTATAGAAATGCAGATCCTGATTTTGGTCAATTTCAAGCAAAAGAATTGATTGCTCAATTACGTGCAGTTGCAAATAAATTTCCATTGGATATCCTCTCTGGTAAAAAAGCAATTGAAGTTAAACCAATTGGTATAAACAAGGGTGAAATAGTTAAAATGATTCTTCAAAAAGTACATGCTGATTTTGTACTTTGTATTGGTGATGATAAAACTGATGAAGATATGTTTAAAGCATTAATTAATGTACCTTCATTCACAATTCGTGTATCTGGTGATTTAGAAGAACCAACTAAAGCTAGAGGTGTTTTGGAAAATTCTTCTGAAGTTTTGTCACTTTTAAATAAATTATCATTATCAACTCAATCATCATCATAAACATAGTTATATATAGAAACAATCAATCAATCATATCTTTTTACATTAACAAAAAAATAAAATTAAAATAATAAAAATAATATTACACTGCTAGTACACCACAAACAATATTGTTTAAAATAACTTTTATTTATTTACTTTCACTATTATTTTCTGATACTGATATATAACTATCTGTACTATAATCATGTGAATTAGTTTCAACGTTACCACCACGATTATTATCAACAAGTGATATATGTTCATATGGTATTTTAAATACGTTTACTTTCTTAATGTGTGAGCCTGTCTCCCAAAAAATCGTTTGATTTATTTGATGATTTTCTAAATGTGAAAGATTATATTCACCATTCAGTCTACAGAGATCATTTTAGACCAACTATTCCATCTTGAACACCACCTATTAAAATAATTGCAATTAGTTCAAGCTCTAGACCATCATTAAATGAAATAATTCAAAATTTAAAAGTAATTGGTGATCAATACAATCAGAAAAAGTTGAATGGGATACACTCAAAAATTAAAATTTGATGTCAAAAGTGAATCAGATGTGCATCTTTATGAAGGATTAAGAAAAATTCATTAGAAAATCTATTAAATTATAATATTGAAAGTAATAATATTAACATAAATAAGAAAACATTAAAAAGAATACATATCAACTTAATGATCTAGCTGGTTTGGAAGTTGTTAACAATGAATGATTTTATAAAAACTTTTAACAAAAATATGTCGTCAATTAATAAAATAAAATTTTAATTGATGACAAGGCACACTGTGTGTGATTAAGGTCTAAAAATAAACACCCATTTTTATGGGTTAATTAAAAATCTGACGATAAAAATGATCAGATTTTCAAATAATTAAAATTAAAAAAATATCTATATTTTTTTTATAACGAAAATTACTGCGAAAATATTAATTTTTCATACTAAAAGGTTCGATCGAAAGTGGTTTGAGGCTTCTCTAAATAACTACTTGGTGGTGTGATGATTTCATTTAAAATTGCTATAATATTTTAAAAATTTAATTTTTTGTATAATTAAATTTATTTTAAAAAAACAAAGTTATCAACACATAATAATAAAAATATGACAATCATTGGTAAAGTTTAAAAATAACAATAAAAATAGAGTTATGTTGTTTACTAACATATGTGATAAATATTGAATATATATAGGTAATTTAAAACAATTGAATCTTTCAAGTTCATTAAAAGTAAAAAACAATTTAACAAATGTTGCAACTAGCTCACTTGATTCTTCAAATTTAAGACAACAACAAAATCTAGTAGCAAGTGAAAATCCATGGTATCAACCAAGTTGTACTATTCAATAAACATAATAAAAATAAAAATAAAATTATTATTTGAGCTGTATTTAATGTGATTTTAATAAAAATAATATTCACCCCTTGATAATAAAGGGGTATTTTTTTTGAATATTTGTTTATTTATTTGTTATAATTTATAATTTTTAAAAAAAAAACACAATTTAAATTTTACAAGAGATAAATTATCTAGTAAGATTAGTGCATATTAAAAACAATAATAATAATAATAATAATAATTTAAATAAAATATATCAATAAAAATTAATAATATACAGGTCCAAAGATGTTATTTTTTCATGAAAAAAGACTATTAAATTTAACTACTGTGGTTTTAATTTTAATAAACATTATTGCGGATGTTGTTAATTATAAATTAATTCCAGGTTAACATCAAATAAACTAAAAAATTTATTTATTTTTAATTATAGTCAAACAGATAATGTTAAATTAATACCAACATCATTCAATTATACCAATTATAATTTAGAATATTTATCAATACCAGTTTATTCCAATAATTCAATATCATTGGAAGAAATTTCATTAATCTTTCAAGGGTTAGAGGGACTATCAATTCATGTATCTCCAAATTATAGTGGAATAGATTTACCATCATTCAATACACAATTTAAACAAATTTGTGTTATTTAATAGTGATTCATATGAAAATGGTATTAGTAATTTTTCATCAGTACCAACAAGACCATTTGTTAAATTACCAATTGAATCATATTTGTAATTATCATTAATAATAATAGGTTTCATATATATTACAGTATATCATTTACTAATATTATACAATTATTTGCAAAACAGAAAGATCTATGAATTTAGTTTCTCGTTAAAGTGTATTGATTTAACAAATATTGGTTATTTAGGAATATTCAAAAATGACTATGAACAAGCAGCCCCAGTTGATAACACAATGAATTATAGAAGATTCGGTATTTGTTTATATGATTCAAATGTATGTAAATTTATAATAATCATTATTAAAACCAAAACAATATTATTATAATTTATTAACATCATTAAAACCACCATAACGATAATGTTTCTTCATGTTATTATATTTAGATTATTGGAAAATATCCAATTGAATACTATGAATTTCAGTTTTATAAAAAACTAACAAATTTTGAATTTCCAAAAGGATTTCAATCAGAAGAACAATATTTAACACTTAAAAATAATTCAAAATCAATAATAATAATTGAAAATAATACTACTACCAATGCTCCTACTATTACCACTGCTCCTACTACTACCAATACTAGTAATTCAAATGATAATTATCATCATAAATCAATACTTTCAAATTCATCAAAATTATATTCTAATTTTAATATTATTCATTTGATAATAATCATTATTTGTTGTTTTTTATAAAACATACATTCATAACAATAAAAATAATAAACAAAAATAAATTAAAGATTTAAATGAGTAAATGAAATTGTTGTTAATAATTTATTATAATAAAATGAAGATATGTATAAAAGAACTGATAACAAAAATTGTAATCATAATGTAAAGAGAAATGTTGAAATTTAAATATAGTTTTGAACAGTTGAAAGGGCTGTTTTTTGTGATGTTTCAAGTTGGAGATCATTTATTAAAGTGGTATTTTTTTGAAATATTGATGGTTGTTGTGATGTTTCAATTATTTTAGAAAGAGCGAAATATTCATCGTTTGATTTTATACCATCTGGATACTCAAAATTACCTAAACCAATAAATGTATGACTGTGATATGGAATATTTAAATATTCATTTTGATATTTACCTATTATCTAAAAGTATCATAATTTGTTAATAAATTATTTCTTTCAAATTGTATTTTAAAATCTTTTTTACTTACATTTGAATATTCAATATCAATGGAAAATAAAATATAATTTATTGTACTATCCACTGGCATTGACTGTTCTTATTGGTTGTTTACCATTTAAAACTAGTCAAATTTGTAAAATCTATGCTTTTTAAAGAAAAACTAAAATTTTCAAATGAACTAAATAATTAAGGTTTGATATTAATATTTTAGTAATAGACATTTATATCATAGCTACAACTTGTATTTACTATATACATACAATGTAAGATAAAATTCTTCTAAATCCATAAATGTACAGAGTTTGTATTTAAATTTGGAAGTTTAGACAATGTTGAATTTGGATATAAATTTAAATTTGGTGTATTATGTTCATAGACATTATAATATAAAGAGCCAAATACAATTATAATTTTAATTTTAATATATAGATTATACTTACAAATTATTTAAACTACCAAAATTTTGGATTTTGTTGAAAAATTCTCAAGTAATTGTATAATTACCCATAATCTTTATAGTTCTCAAATATCCATTAAATTTGACCAAATCACTTGTAATATGAGTTGAATAATTTTGAGATAAGTATTTAATTCCATTATCATCATTAAATTATTTGAACATTATCTACACACCATATTCTTGAGAACAGGGAACATCAGTTACAATACCTTTATTCTCTAATAGAATCTTTTTGCTTCTTCATGTTGATCCTGTGGTAATTTACTTGCACAGTTGCCAATATTAACATTTATTAAAATAAAAATTATTATTAAAAATATTAATCTTTTTTTTCCACTATTACTGAATTTCATTTCTTATTAAATTTTTATTATTATTATTATTATTATTATTATTATTTTATTTTTATTTTTATTATTATGTTGAGAAATAATTAAATATTTTTAATATTTATGTTCATAATATGTAAGTAAATGTACCCCAAAAAATTTTTTAATTTATTATGTATGTTTTTTTATACACAATAATAATAATAATAATAATAATAATAATAATAATAATAATAATAATAATAATAATAAGAATAAGAATAAGAATAAGAATTGTAATAAACAAAAATTAATTATATAGTCCTAAATATATTTATACAAATTTATTATTAATTAATCTCTTGATGATGATCTGTTTCCTCTATTTCTTGGTGGTGAGTTATCATTGTCATCACTATCATCTCTTCTTTTATTTTTTGGTGGTGATGCAGATTTATCATTTTCATTATCATCATTATCATCATTATCATCATTATCATCATCGTTATAACTAGCGACTCTTCTATTTCTTGGTAGTGATGCAGATTTATGATTGTTAGCATCACTACCATCACTGAGATTGATTCTTTTCTTTGTTCTTTGTGGAGATACTGATGGTGATTTTGAACGTGATCTTACACCAACTCTACTTTTTGGTGGTGAAGCTTCTTCATCATATTTATTTTCATTTATTTTGTTGTTGTTGTTGTTGTTGTTGTTGTTGTTGTTGTAGTTGTTGTTGTTAGATGATGATGATGTTGTTGTAGTTGATGTTGTTGTTTTTGATTGTTGTTCAGGTGATCTTGATCTATCTCAATATGATTTATTATTATTGCTGCTGTTGCTACTATAATTACTATAACTATTTCTATTATTATTACTAATTGATTTCTTTTGAGGTTATCTTGATCTTGAACGTGAACTTGAACTATCTCTATATGGTTTTCTACTTGATTTCTTTGTGGTGATCTTGACTATAACGTGAAGTTGATCTATCTCTATATGATTTTCTTTTTGGTGAACGTGAATTTGATCTTTGTCTTTTATAATCCCTATCTCTATCTCTAACACTATCTCTACATTATCTCTATCTCTGCCTCTAATTGATCTATCACCACCATTACCACTACCATTATCATGATGATCATCTTTATATCTATTATTATTTCTTTCTTTTCTTTCTTTTTCTCTTTCTTTTTCTCTTTCTTTTAATTCTCTTTCTTTATTTTTCTCATATTCTTTTTGTTTTCTTTCTCTTTCTTTTTGTCTTTCCAAATATTCTTGATGTCTTTTTTCTTTTCTTTCTTGTTGTAATTGTTTATCCATTGAAGATAATCTTTCATATTGAATGCATCTGTAAATCTTTGAATTTCTTTTTCCTTTGCATATTGTCTTGAATGTGAATCTTTTGCATTGATAAGATGAAAATAAAATAACTTTTAATAATGACGAAGAACAGGAGGAGGAACAAGATGAAATGCAAGATGGTGAAGAAGAAGAAGAAGAAGTAGAGGAAAAACAAGTAGAAAAACCAACTAGATCAAAATCAAATGATGAACAATTATGTACTAGGTGTATTTCAACTATGGCAACAACATTTGCTAAACAATTATAAGGTAAAAATACACATGTAAGCATTAAGAGGTTTATATTTTGAATCTATAAATCAAATTAAACATGAATCAATCAGAGAACTATTATTAAAACCAAGTCCATGGCATAAATTTTATAGAATGTAAGTAAAATAAGTGCTTAATTATTAAAATGACACAACATGTAATCATTTTATTAATTGGGATGTATCTTGCTCACAGTGTAAAAAAGATTATTAAAAATCAAAATGCTGAAATTCAAGATGATGAAAATAAAGATGATGATCATGAAGAACAAGATGATGAAGAAGATGAAAAAGACTACGAAGAAGATGATGAAGAAGACGTTATTTCAAATGTAATTTTCAAGAATTTATTATCATATCAAGTTATTGGTGGTAGAGAATCATTAATTCAACAAATTCAAGATAACGAAACTACAACAACTGATAAAATTAATCATCTATATAAACAATGTATTTCAATTGGTACGCAACAACAACAACAAAGCAATAATAAATATCCATCAATTATCAAAATCATTTTTTACAACTTCAACATTACCAACACATGAATTGTTAGATAAATTTATAATGTATTCGTTAACACTTGGTAATTTAAGTATAGAAATATTCAAATCAATATATAATATATATATTAATTTGGGTTGTATTTCTCTTCTTACAGGTTACAAATGAATTATAAATATTTTAAATTTAATTTTAGAATCAGCATCAATTAATGATTCAAACAATGATGCTAAAATTTATAAATCACTCAGACAATTTATTTCAATTTCAATATTGGAAAAAGTATACAAAGAGTCACATCAAATTGGTTCAATTAAAGCAAATGTAATGTTGGCAACACAATTATTTAAATTTTCATTATTAACCAATTCATCAAGTACTTCAAATGAATATATGGAATCAGATTATTCTACAATTCATTCATTTGAAAACGCAAACAACAACAGTAGTAAAAATAATAATTTCATCTCTATATTATTAAAACAATTTATTAAAGAATCACAATTATCAGCACCACCAACAAATTCAATTAGTTATTTAAAGTATGAAATAATGATATTAATAGTAATAATAATAGTAGTATAACTATATAACTATATAACTATATATTAATATTGAAAGTTATTTTTATCTACAGGTCAAGAATTCTATGTGAAAGAGGTATTATTGTATTGACAAAATTAAAAGATCCATTATTAACTAAATTAAAGATATCATCAGCAACATTACCAATTCCAGAAAGTTTATTATCATTCTTTGCAAATAATCAAGAATTAATTGTTAAAACACATAAAAGTATGGACAACACTCAAGCAATTAGATTATTGAAATTGAATAGTTTAATTTAAATTTTAACAAAAGTTCAAGAATTTGAAAGAAAAGGAATTAATCAAGACTTTGAAGATGATGATAAAGAAGAAGAACAAGATGATGAAGATTATGTTAATGATCATTTCTCAATTAATAAAAATGGTAGTGATGAACAACAATCAACTGAAAAAGAATTACCAAAAGAACGTGACAACGATGATGAAAATCAAGATGAACAAACAGCTTACGTTTGTTGTTTGTTGTTATTGTTGTGATTGAAGGGGGTTGGTTGAAGTATTTTTTATATTTTAAATTTGCTATTTGGTGCAATGAGATCTTTATTTATGAAAGATGGCAAATATCGCAATGGAGATTCATATCATGTGAACAGTCACCAAGTGATGATAATATTTTAAAACTTGAAACCATTAAACCAGAAACAACATGTTTAACCAATTCTTTATTTGTTGTGAATTTTTTAAAATTTAATAAATAAACATTTCTTGAGTATAACGACCATTTAATGTTTTTATAATGAATTTTAATTTCTCAATACTCGTAAAAATCAGAATGTGATTATCAATTTTCAATATTTAAATCATATTCTGATGGTTTAAATATATTGATACATTTCTAAATTGTGATATATTAGATAAATCATTTCTTATACAATGAGTTGTAAAAGCTGTAAATGAACGATATTTTTGTTTGAAATGGTTATTTGAAATTGAATTAAGAATGTGATCTGCAATATCGGGATCATCAATAACCAACTTTCTAGATGATAATGTAACCAATGATAAATCCAAAACAAACATATCTGGTATTAATGTTAAAATTGATTTAAAAAATTTAAATTGAATTGAATCTATTGATTTTAATTTACCACATAATGCATTAATTATAAAATTTGGTCCTTCCCCAAATGATCCTATAGTTAAAATTGTTGTCAATTTAATTTTTAAACCTTTATAAATAAATACATATTCATCATCATTATCATTCGATAAAATGTTGATTAAATACCATTTTTTAAATAAATAATCATAAATTTGATATTCATCATTTCTAGTTGCAATTTTGAATAAAAATGAATCTTGTAATGCACTTGTTTCATTTTTATCTAAATAATTGAATATCAAATTGATCCCATTGTAAAAGTAATTGAAACCAGTCATTGTTAAATGTATCTTTTGATTCTTTATCTGTTAACCTTTCTATAAACAATGATTTATTATCTGTTTTAATTATTATTTGTAATGGTATTTGGTAGTAATTGAATATATCATATCTTAATCTTTTATTAAACTCTGAAATAAATTCAAAAATCTTTTTTTTTATAAAACAATTTCTATATATTAATTTTAAAAATATATCATCCATATAATATTATTTGTATGTTGTTGTGTGTGTTGTGAAAATAATAAAAAAAAATTTTAAAAAATAATAAAAAAAAACAAAAAGAAAGAAAATGAAAAATTATTTTATTTTTATGTTTTTATATATATTTGTATTACAAAAACCATTTATTTTTATTTTAAATGTTTATATATTTTAAATAACCATGTTTATTTATTTTGATTGATTACAATTTATTATTTATTTTTTTTTGATATGTTTTTTTGTTTTTTGTTTTTTTTTTGTTTTTTTCTTTTTAAATCTTGATACTACTGCTGTTGTTGTAGGAGTTGTTGTTACTATTGTTGTTATTATTGTTGTGTTTGTGTTTGTTTTTGTTGTTATTGTTGCTGATTTATAAAATTGAGCAGAACTTCTTTCCACTTTTTCCTTTATTTTTATTTTTAAAGTCAACTTCATCTTGTTTTTGTGGTTCTTGAATATCAGCTAATCTATTTTTAATATCTCTTGCCATTGAAATGAAACATTCTTCAACATTTGTTGCATTTTTAGCACTTGTTTCAATAAAAGGAATACCCATACTTTCTGCAAATGACTATAATGTGATGATAAAGGTTAGATATCTCATGTACTTAATGATTAAATTACTAATTATTGATGAATGAATTGACTTACTTTTGCTTGATTTGAATCGACAACTTTTTCATTAACTAAATCTGTTTTATTACCAACTAAAAGTTTATTTACATTTTCACATGCATATCTGTCTATTTCACCCATCCATTGTTTTACATTATTGAAAGAATCGAGATCAGTGCAATCGTAAACAAGGATAATACCTTGAGCACCACGATAATAACTACTTGTAATTGTTCTAAAACGTTCTTGACCTGCTGTATCCCAAATTTGTAATTTAATTGTTTTACCATCTAAATTTAATGTTTTAATTTTAAAATCTACACCAATTGTCTGTAAATTTTGAAACACAGATGATTAGTATATCACATTTGATATGATGATCATTAATATTAAAAACTTACTGAAATATGTGTATCAGTCCATGAATCATCAGCAAATCTAAGTAATAAACATGATTTACCAACACCACTATCACCAATTAAAAGGATTTTAAAGAAAAAATCGCTATTATTATTTGATTTATAAAAAAAGTTAATAATAGTTTTTTTTTTTTTATATAAAAAAAATTTAAAATAAAAAAAATTCGATTATAACCAAATATCGATATGTGTGTTTTAAATGACGAGAATCTTTTAAACCATGACAATCATGATAAATAGATGTAATAACAACAATGAAAAACACAATAATTATTACTACTTACTGTTCTGGGGCCATTGACATGTTTATCTGTATATAATTTGAAAAAACTCGTTTATTATGACGGTTTTTAATAGTTGTGTAAGAAAAAGTGTATTTGAAAAAACTGTAGAATATGTGATTATGTGTATTTATATATGTGAGTGTGTATGTGAGGTTTATTGAGATATTGTGTATTTAATCTTGATTGAAATTCAAAAACTGCTGCTATATAGTGTTGTTATTACTGTTTTTGGTTTATGTATTGTGTTGATGATTTTTCTATAGTCTTTCTTTAATTTCTATAATTCTATAATCTGTTGTCAATAAATATTGTAATCTTGATATTTAATGTATATGTTTATCAAAATGTACAAGAGTATTTAACGTGATATATACAAAAAAAAAAAAAAAAAAAAAAAAAAAAAAAAATTTTTTTTTGAAAAAAAAAAAAAAATTTTTTTTTTTTTTTTTTTTTTTTTTTTTTTTTTTTAAATAAAAAAAAAAATATTTTTTTAAAAAAAAAAAAAAAAAAAAACCCTTTAAAAAAAAAATTAAAAAATCAAATTATAAAAAAAAAATTTAAAAAACAAAAAAAAAAAAAAAAACCCCTAAAAAAAAAAAAAAAAAAAAAAAAAAAAAAAAAAAAAATTTTGTCTGGGCCATAAAAAATCAATTTTTTTTTTTTTATTTTGTTTTCTTTGATTTAGTTGATATTAATACAAATATTTGTATACAGGTTTTTTTCGTTTAAATTTTATTATAATAAAATAGTTTGAATCGAAATCGATAGAATATAACACATATGCAAATACCATAGTAAGAGATAAAGAGATAACTCTATACCTTTTACTTGATTATATTTATTTTAATTAAGTAGAGCTCTTAACCCTCAACTTAATATGTTAACCGAAAGATTTTTTTTTTTTAAATTTTTTATATGAATTTTATTTTTTTAGCGAGCTAATTTTAAAATTCAAATAAATTAATAATGGTATACCTGTCTCTGTACATCAAATATAGTTATAATATAACTTTTTTTTTTTTTTTTTTCTAAATAATTTTATTTCATTTAGAATTATTTATTTGTTCGATGACATGTCTCTGAGATATTTCAATCGAACATTTTTCACCTTAATTTTTTTTTATTTTTTTTAAAATTAAAAAATTTATTTATTTTTTTTACACAGAACCACATAGCCAATTTCATTTTTTAACATTACAAAAAAAAAAAAAACTATAAAACCCATTAACCCTATTGTATAAGTAAATACATATAAATAAAATGTGGTTTGGACAAAGTCTTTTAAGTACATCTTATAAAGATAATGCAAACACAGTACCTACAACACAAAACAATAATACAAATATAAATAATAGTAATACAAACAACAAGAATAGTATGACAAAAACTATATCATCTGATGAAATGAATATACCAAATTCACAATCATATGATTCATTATCAAATTTAGATATTGAAACATCAGATGTTAAATCAACAACATCATCTTCGTCATCGTTTAATTATAAAACACAAACACCAACAAATACAAATGGTAGTGTAACAAGTGGTAGCAATGGTGGTGAACAATATGATACTATTAGAATTGGTACAGGTAGTTCAGCAATTATAACTTTGGAAGAATCTACAAAAGAAAGAACAAACTTTTATACAAAATTAAAGAATCCAAAAGCAATTGACATTAGAAAGAGTTTATTAAAGTAAATATTACTGTAATAGTATACTACGATATTATCATTTCTCATATCACAATATCATGATATTGACATTTAACACTTTTCTACTGTAGTTTTGTTAATCAATTTTCAAATAATGGACCAAGTAGTAACGAAGAACAAGGTCATATAATAATTACATATACAAGAGAATTGGAACATTGGATATTATCACATCCATTATGGCCAAATGCAACTGAACCTGAAATTGAAGGTATAAGAGATGGTATTGAAAAATATATAATGAGTAAATTATTTCATTGGTAAGTGTTCACATCAACAAATTATTATTCATTTTTGGTAATTTATATTGCAAAGTGTACTAATATTGTAGAGGAAATTTACAGTACATTTTTACCAGCAAGATTAGGTGGATTGGAACCAACAGAAGGTAATATAATATCAGAGATTGGATTAATACCAACAGAAGAAGATTTAAAATTATTTAAACATATAACAGTACATGGATTTATAGAACCACAACATTTGGATATTCAAAATTTTATAACATCAAATGAACAACGTCAAAATTTGGCAATCTCTGAATTACGTAAAATCAATACATATAAAACACCACGTGATAAAATGGTTTGTGTTTACAATTGTTGTAGGGTACTATTTAGATTATTAAAGGCTGTAAATAATAATAATCCATCTGGTGCAGACGAATTTTTACCATTGTTAATATACGTTGTATTAAAAGCAAATCCATTAATGTTAAAATCAAATATAACATACGTTTGTACATTTAGAGATCAATCAAGAATGATGACTGAAATTGCATGTTATTTCACTCATTTAGTATCAGCTGTAACATTTATTGAAAATATAACGACACCAGTTGACTTAACAATCGATGAATCGGAATTTTATAGACTTCGTGATAAATTTGAATTGGAATTACCATTGAAATTAAATTCAGAAATGTTAAAAAGATTAAATTATAAACCACCTTCAAATCATCAATTAAATGGTACAAATACCTCTCAACCAACAACAATAGTAAATAATAATAATATCAATAATATAAAATCACCAAATATACCACAATCACCATCATCTTCAAAATCAAATATACCAACATTACAACCAAATTCAAGAGGTCATTCAAGACATTCTTCTTCAAATAGTGGTAATCTGGTAATGGATCAAAATAATAATTTATCAACGAATAGTACTATGGTTGGAAGTCCAGCTGGTGTATTAATAGAACAACAACTACAACTTGATTCTGTTGAACAATTGGAAAAAAGATTTGAATTTTTAAATTGTCAATCAGATGATATTAAAATTGGTCAAATTTCAAAACTTTTGGAAGATTATAAAAAATTGGTCATTGAAAATAATATTTTAAAATCAAAAATCAATCAACAACAACCACTACATCAACAACAACATCAACAACATCATCAACAACATTATCGTCATAATAGTAATGGTAATCAATATTATATATCAGAACCACCTTCACTTTCAACATCACCCGCATTAAGTCGTAATCCAAGTTGGATCCAATCTTCAGTTTCTTTACCAATATCTCCAAATTTAATTTCAAATACAAATTTAGTCAATGGCGATGTGAAATCAAATACACCAAAACCAATTGAAGAAGAAGATGAAGTAAAAGAAAAAGAAATTGATAAAGTTAAACAACAAGATGATCATTATTTATTAAATGGCAATACAAGTCCAACTGTTTCATCTTCTTCATTATTAGATTAATAACATATATCATATATAATATACACACATGTAGATAATAATCATTTTTTGATAATAACAATAAAAAAAAAAGATTATTCTTTTTAGTTTTTTTTTTTTTTTTTTATATAAAGTAATTTTATTTGTTTTGGGCTTGTTAAATTATTTATAAACCAGCTTTTTCTAAGGTAACAGCAAGATTGAATAAAAGACCACTAATTAAACCAACTGCTGTAACTTGTTCATTACCAAATTGAGTTGAAGTTGATGCATTTGAAAAACTAGTTTTGCATGAAGTGTTGTTAACTTTTGAAATTGAAGAGATTGATGCTGTGAATAAATAAAAATTGAATTTAAATTTTAATAAACATGCAACTGAAAGAAATAGTATATCCTTTTATTTAATATAATATTTACCAAAAAGAGACATTTTTAATTATTAGATTTTAGATATTTTAAAAAGACAAATTTAATTTAATGAATTGTTTTTATTTTAAAATTTCAATTTAGTTTATTTATAGTTGTTTCTTTGTTTAAAATTAATTAATTTATTAAATTAATTAAAATAGTAATTAGTAAAAAGGAATATTTGTAGCATGGTTAAACAAAGTAAAGAAAATAATAAAATTTTTATGTTAATAATTTAAGACACACACTTTGGAAAAATAAACAATATATTTTAAAAAAAAACAAATCCTATTATCTATTTATTTATTGATTGATTGTGATTGATTATTTAATATATACAATGATTGTGATTATTTATTTTCTTTTATAAGCTGGTTTTTTACCTGCACCTTTAGATGATGGTTTAGTTGGAGTTTTAACAACTTTTTTAGAAGCAGTTTTTTTGGCGTTTGGATCTTCAGGTTTTTTAATGATTGTAATAAAGCTATCCATTCTAGATTGAACACTTGTATTTTTAAATTTCTTTAATTTTTCTATACCTTGAGCAACACGAACATCAGAGAAACCCATTTCTTTAACGAGGAACTCGTTTAAACCTTCAACATCTGGTTCTTTCCAAGCAAATACTGGTAATTCACCACATGGAATTACATTTGGATTTTTGAATAATTCTCTAACTTCTGGATATGGAAAGAATTCTGGAATTGGATATTTTGATTTATCCAAATGTTTAATGATTTCTTCGAGTGATTTATGTTTTTGAATTAATTCAATTGCTCTTTTTGGACCAATACCTTTAATACTATCACAATAATCACAACCTAATAAAATTGAAAGATCAATGAATTCATCTTGAGTCAAACCTAATCCTTCCAATACTGATGGTAAATCAAATTCTAAAATTGGCATTTTCTTTGCCTCTGAAAAGAATAAACGTCTTAATAATACAGTACTACCAAGTGTAAGAGAATCCATATCTTCTGAACCTGTTGCCCATGCTTTACCACCTTTAACAATTTCAGCACATTGTGCTTCTGCTTCACATGGCGCTTTAACAATTGGTACACCCATTAATGTTAACAATTTAATACAATCTTCATTTTGTTTTCTTGTTACAGTGATAATACGTTTTGCAAATTTTTGAACATCTTCACTTGTACCAACTTCAGTTGCTTCCTTTAAATTCTCTTTTGCTTCCTTTCTTCTTGCTTGTCTTTTTGCTAATTCTCCACTCTTCAATACTGGTGCACTACCATCAAATACATAAACTGGTTTAATTCCTCTTGATATTAATTTAATTGTACGATAAAACATACCTTGTAAATGACTAGTAGTGGTGATAGTATTGTTAGTAAAAAGTGTTGGGTATGTGTATTGTTGTGATATTGTGTTATTATGTACCTTGTTGTTTCACCTAATTGATTTGTTAATGCAGAGGATACATCAGCATTCATTGCAATTAAAAATTGATATAAACTTGTTGATGCATCAATTGCAATAATTCTACCGAAATAGTTTTTTAATAAATTACTTTTAATTGATGATGGTGCATTATCTTCAATTAAATCTGTTAATTTTTTAATTCCCATCTTTTAATTGATAGATATATATATATACACAAATAAAGATAAGATAAATAAAAAAATTTAAAATAATGTGAAAAAGAAAAAAAAAAAAATTAATTTAAAAAAAAAAATTTTAGCGCAATTTGAAAATTTATGAGAAATAATCGTTTTGAGACCATAGTTTATCTCTGTTCGGCCTCTTATAAATTATTTCATTTTTATTTGTTTTTTCATTATTTAATTGGCAACTAATTTATAGGGAATAACACACACTAAACACAGTGAACTTATTACCTACCTAATTGATTAATGTTAGTATTAACATGCAAGTAATTTGTCCTTTAGTAATAATACATGTTTTTGTGCGCTACAATATACAATATATTATATTAAACTAATAATTTTTTCAATCAATCAATCACCAATAAAATCAACAACAAGACTTTTTTTTTTTAATAGAAAAATAAGATAAACAAACTCTATTTTATTTTAATAGTTTAAACTAATTGGTTGATTAAATTATTTGGTTTTATTATTTGTTTACTTGTAAATAACTATTCCACTTTTTTATTAAACTATATTTTTTTTCAAATTATATGGTAAACAAAAGTTAATAGAATTAAATTAAATTAAACTATTGTTGTTCAAATAACAATTACATGAACCAATACCAAAAAAAAATAGTATAAATATTATTATTTGTGTGTGTGCAATATTTTCTAAAATGAATTTAAATTCTTTCTTTATTCGCAAATATTGATACACTATAATTATTTATATGTAAATTTCATTTTTCTAAATCGATTTGTAGATATTTTTTTTCTATTTTATTTTTCACCAATTTATTCAACAATTATTATAATAATAAACTGCTTATCTGTGGTGAAAAAATGGGGATCCCCTATTTATACCACCCAAATTTAAATTTTTTTTTTAAAATTGACAACTGGGAAAATTCTCTGTATCATATAAATAAACTTGTTGAAATTTTAATGAGGCAACTATAAAAGATGAATTTCCCCATGTAAAAGTTAAATTATTCCCCTTTCATCCACACATTTATATATATGAATTTTATGTATAGAAATATTAGAAAATACAACAGTTATATTATTAAATTATAAACTATAATCATCAACTCTCTACAATTAATATTAATTAACAAACAAACAATGGTCTCCGTAGCACAACAAAAACAAGGTAAGTTATCTATTTATTTATTAGATTCATTGTTTTTGTTGTTTATAAAAAAAGCCTCTGAGATTTGTCACGTTTTTTTTTTCAATTTTTTTCAATTTTTTTTTTTTTCTTTTTTCACGGGTCAGGTGATTTTTTTTATTTTTTTCACTTTATTATTTTTGTAAACTTTATAGCAGGTAGAGTATCGCAACGAAGCCATATAAATTTTTTTCACCATATAAAAATATATCAAACAAATAAATTATAAATAGTTTTTTTTTTTTTTTAATAGTTTAATAATTATATAAAAACACTTCAATTATTGTGTTCAATTCCAACAAAAAAAAAATTAAATGAAATTCCAATTTATTTTATTGAAGCAGGAACAAATAATAATTTTAAAACAAATACATGTACTCTTAAAATGTGAATAATTTTAGTTTGAAATATTTTATTTTTACAATTTAAATAACAATAATTATACCAACATACCAACAAACATAAAGGAAATTTAAGAAAAATCTAAAATCTCAAATTCAATAATTATTTTTCAAATGTACAAACAACCACACCCTACATTTTTTTTTTTTATTATTGTTAAATTCCAAATTTTTTTGTATCGAAATATTTTTCTTTTTTACACACGCTCACTATAGCCACACACACGAAAATTAAAATAAACTATTTATATTATATTTTATATTTTTTGTTCATCATTTGCTAATATTATTATTACTATAAATTTATTTATTTTTTAAAAAAAAAAAAGAATTAAACAAAATGTCAGACAGTGAAGCTTTAGACGTAGAAGAATACACCCAAGCAGGTTCAGGTGCCTCATTAACATTCCCAGTTCAATGTTCATCATTAAGAAAGAATGGTTTTGTCGTAATTAGAGGTTTCCCATGTAAAGTTGTTGATATGTCAACATCAAAAACTGGTAAACATGGTCACGCTAAAGTAAATATCACTGCCATTGATATTTTCACCGGTAAAAAATACGAAGAAATTTGTCCATCAACTCACAACATTGATGTACCAAATGTCAGCAGACAAGAATACACCGTTTTAGATATCCAAGATGGTTATTTATCTTTAATGTCAGCAGGTGGTGAAATCAAAGAAGATTTACCAGTTCCAGAAGATGATATCGGTAAAGAAATCCAACAAATGTTAGCAGACAACAGAGAACCATTAGTTGGTGTTATCTCTGCTATGGGTAAAGAAGGTATGTAATAATAACACTACAACAATAATTGACAACAATAACACTGTTACTAACAATTACAAATTTATATTTCTTTATTACTCGCCCATTAATTTATAGGTGTCGTTTCATGCAAAGAATCATCAAACAAATAAATAATATACTTTTAGTTTACTATCAATTTGTTTTAATGTTTAGCACAGGTGTATCTCTAAAAACTGTCCTTTATATTCTTTTTTTCAAATTATAATTATAATAATAAATATCTCCTTTTCTATGTAAATGTTATATGTGTAGTAGTATTTTTGAAATAAGATAATTATTAGTAAAAGTATAATATTATTTAAAGTGTCACTTAAAGTGTGTGAATGTGTACATTTAGTTAATTTAATTTATAGTTTAAAAACTATATCAATTTTTTTTTTTTTTTTAATTAATATTAAAACAAATTCCTTCCATATCTCCTAATCCATTCGCTTTACCAAAATTATTTGTTGGATCTTCATTATTTTGAATGTAAACGCCAATACCATAGAGTAAATGACCATTTGTATTATCCCAAACTTTAACTGTACCTTGTCCAATATAATCAACATCAAGTGATGAACCAAATAGAGTACGATAACCTGGTATGACAACACCTGATGTAGTAGCAACATTATCATGTCCATTATTATATGGTGGGAAATAAAAGTTATCATCATAAAACTGTGTTATAAATAAATAAAAAAAAGAAATATTATTAGTAATCACAAACAATGATAACAATTATTTAAATATTACTACTAACTTCACCACCACTTATACCATCAAGAGTACCAAAGTAACCACTTGGTAATGTATGAGCACCAATTCTACTTCCACAAATGCCAAGATTTTCTAATTGTAATTGAGTACCATCCCAACATGCTCTTAAAACATCGTAGGTACCAATATCACGATCAAGATCACCTCCACGATCACGAATTGATATAATTAAATCTTGATCATCCATTGTTAAATCAGTAATCCATGGTTGTGATTCAAAGTAAACATCTGACCAAGGTGAATATTTACCTGGAATACAAAATGCACCACCATATGCTTTACAACCTCTAGGGAAATCTAATGGGATAGTTAATATTATATCACCACCAAATTCAATAACATAGCCAATTGGATCACCAGTTTGATTAGTTTCCATTGAACATAAACCACCAATGATTAAATCACCATTACGAATACCCAATGCAAATGGACGCCAATCATCTGGTTCGTCAGTACATGGATTTGAAATGTTTAATAATTCAAAATCGTTTGGATCGTTAATTGATAATTTTAACAATTCTCTAGTTTCCAAAACAACAGTGTAAATGTAACCATCCAATATATCAAGATCACCAAATGCAACTTTACCAACACTATTAACACCTTCGTCAAAATATTCCATTGGATAAACGTGATTATCTTTACCACAATAATTACTTATTCCTTTTGATATAAACATTTTTTCATTTAAATCGAAAAACAATTCATTGGTATATTCATGATCAGATATTTTATGACTTTTATAAATTGCACCGGTACCATGTGGACCGAAACCAGAAAAGTATTTCATAAATGCACTTGTATAGATATCACCATTCTTTCTATCAATACCAAGACCATAAACAGCACCAATTTCTTTATGTGTAGCAATATGAATTACTGTACCTTCTGGATTGTTGTAAAGATGTTTTGTAACATTTGTAGGGAAACTAATTAAAACTGGATCATTGGCATGTGATTCATTATGACCTTCATTTGCATAACAAATAATTGCTAAATATGGTGAATCTTGACAATACAATGCATTTGAGACCATACCAACTGGCAAGGAAACATTTTGATATATGCGTAATTCAACAGGTACACCGGGTGCAGGGGCAGGAGGTATTGGATAATTTGTCATTGTGAATCCTGATGGGGTAATTATTTTAACCATATAACCAGTATCAATGTATGGTACATCTTCAAAAATGAAAGTACCATTTTCACCAGTTGTATAAATAGAAACAACTCTATCGCCATCCAATAAATGAACTTCAATATTTCTAAATGGTATATCAGTTGCTGAAAAGTTTGAACCCAATAGATCCATAATACCATTTCCATTATAATCAACAAATACCAAACCATCCAATGAAATATTCAATGGAAGAATACCAATATTCATTTCACGAATAACATAAATTGAAGTTAATTTCATATCATCAAATAATGAATATTTAACTGGTAATACACCAACAGCATCGTGAAATGCACCAATTAAAATCATACCATAATCACCTTTATTTGTATAAGGTTCATCATATCTTGAATCTGTAATTGGACTAAAATATGTAGTTGTATCAAATGAATTTGCAACGAACACTTGATAACTACCTCTTGGTAAATTATCAAAATAATAAAAACCTCTTTCATCAGTTATCATTGATTTAATCAATGTACCATTTAAACTGTAAATTGGAGTACCATTAATTTGAGCAATGAAAACTTTTTTCTGTTCAATTGGTGGATTACCTATTCTTGATGAACTATATAATTTATCTGAAAATATATAACCAGATATTGAAAATGAGGATTTTGAAGTATCATCACATTCCACCAAACTGTAGAGGACATATTCAGATGCTTCACTAAATGATTTATAACAAATTTGAATGGAGTCGATTGGCAATGATGGATGAAGTAATATATAATTTAAATTATTTTTACTACTTTCTTCAAAGCAACCCAATGAAATATGGTCAAAATCAAATTTATTCATAATCCTACCACTGGTGTATCCTTTTAATGATTCATTATTTGAGAATTTACCAATTGCATCTACTTCCCATGTATTCATATCAGTTTTACTACCATGTAATGATGAATTTATAGTAACATGATCATATCCATCTACAGAAGCAACCAATAGACAACTTGAAAACGTAGGTATATCAGTTTTCAATTGTATACATGTTTCATCACTTTTCTTACAATTAAAATGTGCCAACATATTTGCATATGATTTATCAGGATAAATTTTTAAAAATTCTTCATCATTTGAAACATCTTGACCCAATGGTATATTTGTACTAACTAGTACAGGTGATCTTTTACCAACACTTGCATTTGATAATTGAATGGTTTTATCTTTACCCCAATCCAATGTAACATTTAATCCAATTGATGGTGTTAATACCTTTTCAAATGATACAAAATCACCATAAACAATATTACCATTCATTTGTGTACATTCTATTCTAAATATTAAAATCATTAACAACAATAAATTTAAAATTTTTAATATATTTATTATCATTTTTTTTTTACTTCTCCTAAATATATATTTGATTATTAATATATTTTAAAAATATATTTTTTTTATACATATAAACCTGTAAGTACATACAATGATTAAGAGATTAATTTAATTGTATTATTATTAAATATTTTTTTTATTTATTTTTTGAATGAATAAATTAAAAAAAAAAATCATTCAAACACACTAAAATAAAAATAAATACTTGCTATTGATCGAACAAGAATATATAATATAATGTTATAATTATTATGATAGCTACCACCAACTACTAATATTCATTGTTGTTATAAAAGTATAATATGCATATCTGTGTGTTTTTAATTTTGAAAGTGTTGTGTGTTTTTTGTGAATGATATAATTCTACAATATATTCTGTGATGTCAATTACATCTTACAAATAATATGTTACATATATGTGATGATAAAAATAAATAAAAAACTGTGTCATATGAAATACCACTATTATTCCCTTAATTTATTTTTTTAAATTCAATATATCTTTTTATAGCTCGCTGTACATATAATTATGATACGGATACCCACTATGATATTATTATTAATTTTTTTTTTTTTGGGTATTTATTTAAATAATATATAATTTATAATATGAAAAACTTTGAAAAAAAAATATAATAATTGAAACTTTGGTTTATATTATTATTGTTATTCTAGTAGTTTCAATTATTTATTTATTATGCCATGTTGGAGTTCTCTTTTCAACAAATGCATTCATACCTTCTTTTTGATCATGCTGTATTGATAAAATTATTAATATTAGAAATCATATGAATTATAATATTGATATGACATTTGATATAAGTTAATATTATACATACTGTTGCAAATGTAGAATGGAAAAGTCTACGTTCAAATCTAACACCTTCTTGTAATGTTAATTCATATGATGCATTAACTGCCTCTTTACACATTGCAACTGTATATAGATCATTTGTGTTATATAATGTGAGTTAGTAACATTGCTTAATAAACAATTACAAACATACTAGAAATAATAATAATAATCTCAATACATACCAGTTAATTGAGAATAAGATGCAATTTTTTCAGCTAATTTAGTTGCTTCTGGTAAAAGTTCTTCAACTGGAACGACTTTACTAACTAAACCAGCTCTTTCAGCATCAACTGCAGATAAATTATTACCAGTTAAAATTAATTCCATTGCTTTTGATTTACCAATTGCTCTAATTAAACGTTGTGTACCACCACAACCTGGAATTGTACCCAATTTAATTTCAGGTTGACCAAAAACTGCTTTTTCTCCTGCAATAATAATATCACACATCATTGCTAATTCACAACCACCACCTAATGCATAACCATTAACAGCTGCGATAATTGGTTTACGAATTTTAGTGAGATCAGTCCATTGTGAAAGCATATTGTTATTGTATGCATCTGAAAATTGTACTTTTTCCATTTCTTTAATATCTGCACCTGCTGCAAATGCTTTTTCACTACCAGTTAAAATAATTGATCCAACATCTTTATCATCTTGGAATATTTTAACTGCATTATTAATTTCTCCAATTAATCCATCTGAAAGTGCATTTAATGATTTTGGTCTATTTAATGTTACAATACCAACTTTACCCTTTTTTTCTGCAAGAATGTATTGATAACTAGAGTCTGTTGGTCAAAAATGATGAAATAATTAATATATTGCTGTTATATACACATCATAATATTATATATTTATTATCACCATATGAAACCTACTAGTTGTTGTACAAAATTGATTAAAAATATAGTTTTTTGGTGCTGATGAAACTGTAACTGTTTTAATTATTTGTTTTAACATTTTATGATTGATTTTTTAATAATGAAAAATAACACGATTCGAAATTTTTTTTTAAAATTATGAAGGTCTGCGTGAAATTTGAAAAAAAAATTAAAAAAAAAATAAAAATCAAATATTTTATGGATAGATGTTTAATATTCACAAACACAATTGTGTATGTGTTGTTGTGGTATTTTTTTTTTTTTTTTTTTTTTTTAAGGTTTATTTGTTTTTTTTTTTTTAAGGGTTTTTTTAAAAAAAAAAATTTTTTTTTAAAATAATAAAATTTTTTTTTTTTAAT
>JABXES010018188.1:0-14545 GCA_013375695.1 Dictyostelium brefeldianum | reverse complement strand
ATATATTTTGAAAACACAAAATAAAAATAAAAAAAAAATTTTTGTTGGTAAAAAAAAAAATTTTTAATTTTTTAAAATTTGTTAAATAAAAAAAAAAAAAAAAAACCCAAAAAAAAAAAAAAAAAACAATATTAATTTATTAGTTTTTTACTTTTTATCCACTCTTTATACGTATAGTTTACTATTTTATATATTATATTTAAATTAAAAATAAAATTCAATATTTATTTCACCATTTTTTTGTGTGTTGTGTGTTATTTTTCCCAAATTTTATAATTTCTTTTTCTTAATTTTTTAAAAAATAGATCGGATAATTATCAATGATTTTATAAAGTTTTATAAATTAAAAGTTGATAAATTAATTGGTTGGGTTTAGAAACAGATATCATATTAAATTTTCGATTGTTAAATGAGATGGCCAAAATTGTTTATTTTATAAAAATCAAAAAAAATAAAAAATAAAAAAAAAAAATAAAAAAAAAATAAAAAAAAATCATATCATTTTTGATGACCCCAATTTTTAAAATATATACTTATACTATAATACTTTAATATATAAATAAAACATTAAAATATATAATAACTTCAACACAGTTTGATCAAATTTCAATAAACATATAACAACTATACATATTTATTTATTTATTTACACCTTGCGCAAAAATAGAAGCATACATAAAAAACATAAACAAAACACAAACCATACATATAATATAAATATACATATACATATACATATACATATACATATACAATAAAATATGGATCATGTTGATAAAACTATGCAATCTGAAATATCAGAAGAAGATCCAGAACAATTATTTAGGGTATTAGAAGTTATTGGTCAAGGGTAAGACATACATTACACAAACATAAATGTGACATGATTAATATCACTTCAAATATTAATACTATTATTATCAATAGATCATTTGGAGTAGTATGTACATGTATAAATACAATTAATAATGAGATTGTAGCAATTAAATTTTTAGAGATGGAAGGTGAAGAGAATTCATCATTGAAAAAAGAAATTACAATTTTAAAAAATACAGTTCGTTGTCCATACATTGTTAAATATCATGGGTGTTATATAAAAGAGAATAATTTAATGATTGTAATGGAATATTGTGATGGTGGTAGTATATTGGATATAATGCAAATGTGTTCAATCACTTTGAATGAACAACAAATTGCTGCAATCATCTATCAAATAGTTGAAGGTCTAGTTTATCTTCATCAAAATAAAATATTACATCGTGATATAAAAGCTGGAAACGTTTTAGTAAACAAATTGGGTCAATCGAAATTGGCTGATTTCGGTGTATCCGCTATACTTGTAAATACTGGCTTTAAACAAAAAACTGTTGTTGGTTCACCGTATGTAATATACATATACATACCTATATAGTTGATAGTTATTAATATATCAACGAATCACAATATACAGATATTGGATGAGTCCAGAGGTTATAAGTCCACCAAAAGGATCAACAGGATATGATAGTAAAGCTGATATATGGTCATTAGGTATTACAGCAATAGAGATGGCAGAATCAAAACCACCATTATTCAATTTAAATCCAGTTAAAGTTATATTTGTTATACCATTTCGTCAAGCACCAACACTTGAACAACCAAGTAATTGGTCACCGGAATTTAATGATTTTATTGGTTGTTGTTTAAATAAAGAAGCCGACAAAAGACCATCGGCAACTCAATTATTATCACATCCATTTATAAAAAAAGGTAAAGAACAATCACATCAAATAATTAGTGAATTGGTTGAAAGATGTATACCAACAATGAAAGAATATAGGAGAAAGAAAGCAGAGGAAGAAGAAGAAGATGATGAAGATGAAGAAGGTGACGATGATGACAATAGTCGTAATACAGGTTGTCAAGGATCATCCGTTTCATCTGCTGGTCTTCAAAAAGGTACACTTTTAAAAATTAATACTGTCACTCAAAGAGCAACCATTATGAGAGAAAATTCAGATGGTACTTACGATGAAGATTCAAACAATACAACCACTGGAAACAATAGTAGTAATGGTGGTACTTTCATTTTCAATAATAATAGAAACAATAATAACAATGGTACTGGAACTGTTGTATTTTCAAAAAATGGTTCAGTTAAACAAAAAAATAGCGATGACGACGATGATGACGATGATGAAGGTGAATTTGATTCAGGTTCTGTAGTATTTAAAGGTTCAACTTTGGTTGAAAAGTTTGAAAGTATGAAATTAAAATATCAAAAACGACAACAACAACAAGAAAGTAGTGATGAAGATGATGATGAAGATGAAGATGAAGATGATGATGATGAAGAAGAAGGTGGATTTGATTCAGGTTCAGTAGTTTATACAAAATCACCTGTTAATCAAGAAGATGATTAAATAAAAAAAAATAAAAAAAATAAAAAGTAAAATAAAATATAAAAAATAATATATAAATACAACCTGTATTACAGTTTTTTTTTTTTTATTATTATTATTTGCTTGTTATTATTACTATACTATGTAAATATTGGTATATAATTATTATTTAATTGACTTTTCTTTTTTTTTTTCTTCTTTTTCACGTTTTTCTTTTAATTCTTTTTCTTTTTTTTCTTCTTTTTCTTTTTTCTTTTTTTCTTCTTTTTCTTTTTCTTTCAATTCTTTATCACGTTTTTCCTTTTCTTTCAATTCTTTTTCACGTTGTTTCTTTTCTTCTTTTATTTTCTTTTCATCAGATGTTGGTGTTGAAGGAGTTGATGTTGGTGTTGATGTTGTTGCTTTCTTTAATATTGAACTTAAACCACCGCTAATACTTTGTCTTCTAGATGTAACTGGTGGTGTAGTTGTTGTATCATTATCATTATGAATAACAGGTGTTGATGATGATAAATCATTATTGCTATTGTTGTTATTATTATTACTAGTAGATTTATCAGATGAAATTGAATTTGATCTTGAACTACTTGGTGATCCATTTGAAGGTGTTGTAGCAGAATTTGCATTTGCAGCAGCTTCTGCACTTTTTAACGATGCTAAACGTGCTTTTTCCAATTCAAGTTCTTCTCTTTCTTCTTTTAAATTTTGAATTTCAACCTCTCTAAGGTGAACTTCTTGTTCTTCAAATAATCTTTGTTGTTCATCTTTTAATGCTTGTAATTTATCAATTTCTTCTTGTTCAATTCTTGCTTTTTCTTGATCAATTGCTTCTTGTTCAGCTCTTGCCTTTTCATTATCTTGCTTTTTCTTATTATCTCTAATTGCTTGTAATTCTAATTGTTGTTGTTTTAATTGTTCTTCTTGTTTAATTTTATTTTCTAATTCCAATTGTTTTTGTTGTTCTTGTTCTTGTTGTTGCAACTTTAATTTATTTTCTTCTTCTTTTTTTAACATTTTATCTGCATCTTCTTTTAATTTCTTATCTGCATCTTCTTTTAATTTTCTATCAGATTCTTCTTTTAACTTTTTATCTGCATCTTCTTTTAATTTCTTATCTGCTTCATCTCTTAATTTTCTATCAGACTCTTCTTTTAACTTTTTATCTGCATCTTCTTTTAATTTTCTATCAGTTTCATCTTTTTCAAATTGTAACCTCTTTTTATTATTTTCTTCATCTTCTAATTGTTGTTGTTGTTGTTGACGTTGTTGTTCACGTTCTTTTGCTAAACGTTCAACTTGTAATCTTTCTCTTTCTTCTCTATCAGCTCTTTCTTTTTGTTTTTTTTCTTCACGTAATCTTCTTTCATTTTCCAATTTTGCTTCTCTATCCTGTTCCAATTTTAACTTTTCAGCTTCTTTTTTCAGTTGTTCTTGACGTCTCTGATTTTCCAATTCAATCTTTTTATCTTGAGCTTCTTTTTCTTCTTTACGCTTTTTTTCAATTGCAATTCTTTTTTCTTCATCTTGTTGTCTTTTTCTTTCCAATTCAGCTTTCTTTTCATCTTCCAATTGTTGTTTACGTTTTTTATCTGCTTCTTCTTGTTGTCGTTTCTTTTCTTGTTCTAATTTCTTTTTATTATCATCTTCTTCTTGTTGTTTACGTTTTCTTTCTTTTTCATCTTGTTGTTGTCTTTCTAATTCTTGTTGTTGTTGTTGTTGTTTTTGTTTTTCAATTTCTTCTTTTTCTTTTTCATCACTTTTACCATTGCTACTGTCACTTTTACCATTTTGTAATTCTTTACCACTTTTTGAAGATTTTAATTTTGAAGATTTTTTATTATTATCATTATCATCACTACTATCACTATCATCACTATTATCACTATCATCAGAGGAAGCATCGCTATCTTCGCCACCAGCACCACTATCATCACTATCATCATCTGAACTTTCTTCATTGAATTGATCCAACATAAATTGTAATTCTTCAACTTTTTTCTTCATTCTTTTCAAGTTGTATTCAGCATCAACACGACGTTGAGATTCTTTATTTAAATTATCATACATTCTTTGTTCGATATCTTTGATTTTCTTTTCATATTCTACAGCGGAATCTCTAAATGAATCACCACGTTGTTTTTCTTTGTAACAAGATTCTTCAGCAGTTTTCATTTTCTCTGATGATAATTGAATTTCATGAGTTAGATCATCGGTTCTAGATTCTAAATCTTGAACAGAAAATCTTAATTTTTCTATGGTTTCACTTGATTTTAATTGATCGGCTTCAATTCTATCTATAATTTTAACTAGTAATGATTTTGTAATCATTTTAATGTGTGCATCTTTGAATTTATTTGACCATTTATCATCTGTGCGTAATATTAAATCTAATCCAATTAAATCTTCAATCTTTTCAATTTCTTCCAAACTATTCAATATAATTTGTTCAGTTGATAATAAATTTGATGAACTTCCATGTGATGGTAATGTTGGTGATGTTGATCCATTTCCAGAGTTGTTATTTATTAAATTGAATGAATTTTCTTTTTTTGGTGATGATGATGGTGTTATTACTACATTTGCGTTGGCGTTATTTACATTTCCAGGCATTAATTTTGATAAACCAGAAAATAATTTATTTGTACCATTTTGTTGTTGTTGAATTGCAGCAGCAGCTTGTTGTCTTTTAACGGCTAATGAAACTTCTTTATTGAAATCTTTTTGATTTTGTATCATTCTAGTACGAGTATCTTCAAGGATTTCTTTTAATTTTACATTTTCATCGGCCATTTCAGCAAATAGTTCACTCATTGACTGAATTCTTCTTTCAAGTTCTTGTGATTTCTTTCGTTCTTTTAACATTTCTTCATCTTTATGTGATGTAATTTCATGAAGTCCTTCAATTACCTTGTTATTTGCTTCTTCTTTTTTCGTATGTTCATTATTTAACTTTTTAATAGTTGAATTTAAGTCTATATTCTCTTCTGATTTCTCTTGTAAACATGTTACAATCGCTGATATCTTTCTTTCATATTCATCTCTAATTTCTTCAATTATTTTATTTCTACTAAATTCTTCTTTTGATATATTTATACCACTACCACCACTAGTACTACTAGCATTTGATGATCCACCACTAATACTATTACTTCTACTATTACTCATAATTGATAAATAATAATATGTGTAAATTAGTTTATTTTTTTTACATTAAAAAAAAGGTGTATTATTATATATTGTATTATTATTTATATTATTGTTATATTATTAATTGATAATTTTATTGTTATTATTGTTAGATATTCAACGTGTGTTTTTTTTTCTCTTTTGCTGCTCAAATTTTGAAAATAAATTAAAAAAAAATTAAAAAAATAAAAAAAAAAAAAAAAAAAAAAAATAATTGTGTTTTAATCCTGTTAACATGTTTGCCAAAAATAACGAAATATGTCAACAACATATGACACCTACACTGGTTGTAAAAAAAAGAATGAATTCATTGTATTTTAGGGGCTTTATAAGGTTTTTTTTATTTAATTAGTTGACATAATAATTCGAGATGTTGATGTAAATGAAAACATATTTTTGGTAAAAAGTTTTTTTTAATTTTTTAATAATTGATTTTAAAAAAAAAGAAAAAAGGTAAATTGATTAAAGAAGGGTTGTGGTTTGTTGTTTTGATTATGTATGTACAAAAAGGTGGAGAGTTTGATGTTGTGTTGTTAGTTTTTAATTGTGTGTTTGTCTATTTTAAATATATTTTGATTTTAATGCCATTGAAGGTTGTTCAGTTTCTGAATCTGATTCTGAACTTGAATAAGGTTTTTTTCTTTTTTTAGATTCTTCAACTTCATTTGCATTTGCTTGTTTTCCTAATTTTAAAAGTCCTTCAAAATTGGAATTTTCACCTGGAACTAAAAAAAAAAAAATAAGAGAAAGATGAAGTTTAGTAAAACATGTTTAAACAATAATACACATGTGATTTAATTTGATGATTAACATACCATATCCATTTGGTAATTGAGAAAGTGTATTATTTATAACATTACTATTAATTGGAGTTGAAGTTGAAGTTGTAGATGAAGTTGTTGTAATTGTTGGAGTTGCTGCTGCTACTGCTGCTAATGCAGAAGTTGGTAAAAATGAAGTTGGTGAAATACTTTTTTCTTTAATTTTCTTATTAACCAAAGTTGGTAAAATTCCATTTGTTACAGATGGAGGAGGTGTTATTGGTGCTATTAATGTTGATGATGATGAAGTGGTTGTTGAGATTGGTGTTGTAGAAGTTGTAGTTGTTGAAGAAGATGATGTTGATGATGTTGATTGGGTTGGTGGTGAAAATGTTTGTGAATAACCATTTGATTGATTTGAGCTCTTCAAATCTTCAAAAACTATACCTTTATATGTTTTACCGCCTACAATAACCTCTGTTATAAATCCACCAATTTTACTACCACCATTACCACCATTACTATTATTTAAATTATTACTACTATTACTATTTGGACCAAAATTACCCTTTATTCTAAAAGTACTAAAATATTGAGTTTGTTCAAGACGACCACTTATCCAACTGTCAATGTAACCAGCTGAATTTGAATCTTTATCAATCATTGGTGAAAAATTTGAAAACATATAATGAAATGCTTCAAGTTTCTTTTCATCAGATTCATTATCCAACAACGATGATGATGAAGGTGGTGGCAATGATGATTTTGGTGATATTATACCAGCGGCAGCTGCTGATATTGCAACGTTGGTATTTTTTGAAAAATGTTTAATTGACTGGTCAATATAATTGTGAGGATTCAATGGATAATTTTGTTCATCCTCACTACCACCACTATTACCACTACCACCATCATAATTATTACCATTGAGTTGCGTTTCCTCTTGTTGTGCTGCTTGTAATGCTTGTTGTTGTGCTGCTTGTTGTTGTAATTTTAATTGTTTTTTCATCAAATATTTACTTTGTTTCTTTTCATTGTATTGTTGTTGCTGTTGTTGTTGTAATTGTTGTGGATTATTTGTTGTATTGTTTATACTATTACTACCTTTTAAATTATTTGTTGAATTGTTTAAACTATTTCCACCACTGTTACCACCATTATATGAATATGCTGATGATAAACTTGCCAAACTACTAAGGATTGAATTTTGTGAAAAAGTTTGATTAATTGCATTATCAATATGAGAATTACCATTGTTATTATGATTATTAACATTGTTGTTGTTGCTATGGAAAAGACTACCATTATTACTGTTGCTACTATTACTATTATTACAATTATTTACATTTGGTTGATTTGGATATGGTGGCTGTTGAAAATTACTGTTGTTGTTGTTATTGTTATTGTTATTGTGAGGTGGTGAATGATTTGTATTGTTATTTCCATTACCATTACCATTACCATTTCCAACTGGACTTTGTCTTGTTTTTTTACTTTCTGTTTGTTGTTTAATATAACATCTTTTACATTTGTATGATCTTGTGTAAAATTCCGAAACTGGTAATTCAGGACTTGTACTCCACCATAATTCATGATTTGCATGTGAACATGTTTGAAATCCTGGTTTTGAACTTGGTTGTCCATTGTTACCATTACCATTTGAATTATTTTGTTGTGAAGTTTGTTGTTGTTGTTGTTGTTGTAATTGTTGACCATTATTGTTAATTTGTTGTTGTTGAATATTATTATTATTGTTGTTGATGTCTTGTGGATTATGTGAAACAATACCAGAATCAGATAATGGAGTTGAAGGTGCGGATGAAGAAGTCATTAATGGTGATGGAGGAGATGAAATACTTTGAGATGATTCACTTTTTACCATTGAACGTTGATTTTGAAGATGTTGTTGATAGTTTGGAAGATGATTTGGAAGATGGTTATGTAAACCACCAACAACATTGTTACTACTATTATTATTGTTATTACTGTTGTTATTTGTACCAGGACTAAATGAATGTTGGTTATTTGGTTGATGTGAATGTGATGTTGGACTTGATTGATGATTATGATGACTATCTAAACTTCCATTATTACCAGTGTTGTTATATCTATCAGAATCTATCATCTTTATTGGTGTGTGTGATTTGAGTATGAGTGGGTGAGTGTGTATGAGAATTGTGTTTTTTTTTTTTTTTTAATTCTACTACTACAATATTATATCCTAACTACTTTTTATTCTCCAATATAGTATAGGAGTATGTGTATTAAATGTACTCTATATAGAGATGTATATATTTTGGATTATTGATATTATTTTTTTTTTTTTTTTTTTTTTTTTTTTTTTTTATTTTTTTTTTTTTTTTTTTTTTTTTTTTTTTTTTTTTTTTTGTTTTATTTAAATGAGAGAAACAAAATTGTAAACATAGATATCTACTAGCTATTCAAACTTAAAATTTCATTTTTTTCTTCTGAATGTTTTTTAATAAAATGATAAAAAACTAAAAATTTGAGAAACACAACAAAATAGATTTTAAAATTAATAGCGTACTGAAATTTTAGGTTTGAACCGCTAGTAGATATCTAATTTAAAAATAAAAAAAGTAACAAATATATAAAAAAATCATTTTTTAAATTTTAGATATTTTTGATAACAAGTAATAATATGAGTTGTTTGTTATTATTTTTTAAACATAATCTTTATTCATTATTTTAATAATTTTTTTAACAAATTTTGGAATTTGAACACTTGTAATTGAATCAAATAAATCTTCTTCTTTTAAATTATGAGGAATTGTTTTAATTATTGCTAAAGATTCTTCAAATGAAGTACCAAAAATGAAATTACGACATTGTTTGAGAATACCAATTGCAACACGATATATGAAAGCTTCACCTTCTAATATACAACAATCCCAAACTCTAAATACAATATTCAATGGTAATTGTTTGGTAAACAGTGTCATTAACCATTCCAATAAGAAATGTTCAGTTGAAAGCCCCAATTTCTGAAATTCGTCATATAGCTTAGGTACATTATTCTTGAATAGTAAATTAAATATTTTAACATGTTGAACAATTTCTTTTATGTTCATTGTAAACAGTGAATGAAAGAAATGATTATTTAATAAATTTGTAAAACATACAAATGATTCAAATGGGTCCATGTACAAGCAGAATACACCAGCTAAATAAGACATACCTTGAACGTATCCAATTTGTGGTGTATACAATGAAAATAGCAATAATACAGTTTTCAATTGTTCATGTAATGCACCAGAAGTACCAAATAATCTTAATTGTGGAAATGTTCTTGGTAAATCAACATTTATCATATTATGATTTTTAATGAATTTTTGATATTCCACTGGTAAATTTGGAGGTAAGTTTGCTTCGAATCCACCATTTTCACCATGTTTTAAAATATCGTTATCCAATTTAACTTGTAAATCATGTAATTGTGCCAACAATCCATGATATATACTTCCAGTAATTTCTAAATTATTGCCATCTAATATTCTTTTTTTCCAAATTATACCTCTAATAGTTGGTGGTATACCTCTACGCCATAATTGTCTCATTTCACGTCTATTATCTTTAAACTTTTCAAATTCTGGTAAAAACTTAGTTAAATAAATTGAAATTAATTCTTCTTGTTCTTCAATATTATTTGAACCATTACCATTACCATTATTATTACCACTGCCATTACAATTACCATTACCACTAACTGTACCATTTTGTATTGAAGATGAAGATGATGATAATGAGTTTGATGAACTTGTTGATGAAGTTGATGATGCTAAATTATTTGATTTCTTAAATAGGAAACTATAAAATGGTTTTTTAAATTCTTCTTCATCTGAATCATTATTACTTGTGTTGGTGTTACTATTGTTGTTGCTATTATTATTATTATTATTATTATATACCGTATAATCTTGTTGAATTAAGAAAAATGATTTTTCAAATTCATCATTTGTAGTAACCATAGTATCATTATCACTTGATTTAAAGTCAATAAATGATTTAAAATTAATTGATAAATCATCATTTCCATTTCCATTACCACTACTATTACCATTACCAACAGTTTGAGATATCATTCTTTCAATTTCTTCAATATTTGATTCAAATTCTTCAAGTTGATCTAAATCATCAGTTGATGATTTTATAGTGTTGCCTTTGTTATAGTTGCCATTATTATTAAATAAATGTAAATGTTTTAAAGATTGTTGTAATATTTGTTTTTGTTTTTGTTGTTTTCTTTTGTTGTTTCTTAATTTTAATTCTCTATTTGAAGTGATACAAACTGAATGCCATCTACCACACTGAATTGATTCAACAAATAAATTTGAATTAAAACCTGGTATTATTGTTGGACTATTAATAAAACAATCTTTATTAATTGATGAATGGTCTAGTGGAACTCCCAGTTGACCATATTCACCATTTCCAATTGCCATCACATATCCATTTTCATTTAATATTAATGTATGTGAATAACCACTTGAAACTTGTTTAATTCTTTCCTCTACTTCTACCCCTCTTTCCTCTTTCTCTCCTTTTCTATCAGTATTATTGCAACTAATGAATTTAGTTGGTACTAGTATATCAGATGATTTACCCAATGTTAAACCCCATCCAAAATAATAAAGTTGTCTTTTTTCAAATGTTATAAAGAATGAATTGAAATAACCACAAGATATTTGAACAATCTTTTCATTTGGTTCAATTACACGTTTAATTTGATAAGGTGACCAAATATCATGAGTGAAACCACTACCACATTGGCCATCTTGTCCTTTTCCCCAACACAATATTTCACTTGTACTTGTTAATGCCATACAATGTGAATAACCTGCTGATATACTAATAATTGTAATTGACCGATCTTCTAATGATTTAATTTTCATTGGTACTTGTAAAAAACGTGGTATATTACTAACAAAAGATAATGATTCACCATGACCTAATTTACCATTTTCAGTTGATCCCCATGAATATATTAATCCACAATTTGTTAATGCTAATATATGATTTGACCCACACGATATTTGTGTAATCTTTATCATACCCTCTGACCCAATTTCACCAAATGATAATATTTTTAATGGAATTGATACTTTATATTTAATTTGTTCATTACCACCATTACCATTAATTAATTGAGGGCTATTATTACCACTACTATTTGAAGGTGTTGAATTATTTGATGAATCTGTTGTGGTTGTGGTTGATTTTTGATTACTACCACCTATTATTTCTTTTATAAAATTATTTACACTACTAAATGGATTAATTGATTCATTAGGACCATTTATTTTTCTACCATTACCAATATTAATACTACTCCGATTACCTTGTTGTTGTGATTGTTGTGATTGTGACAGTATTTGTTGTGCTCTTTGATTTGCTAATGTAATATAAGATCTAGTTGATGAAGTTGAAGAAGTTAATGAATCAATAAACATTGATGTTGAAGTTACTGTTGCTGCTGTAAATGGAGAATTCTCTTGTCCACTCTTTGTAACTGCTGTTAATATATCTTTACTATTTGATGTTACTGATGTTGGTGATATTGCTGTTGTGTTATTATTATTATTGAATGAATTTGTAGTTTGTATATTTGAAATTGATAATTGACCTTCAATATTTGAACCCCATGCATAAATTGAACTTTGTTCAGTTAATGCGTAAGTGAAATCTAAACCAGTTGTTAATTGTATAACCGAATCACCATTTAATGCCTTAAGTAATGAAAACTTTTTAATGTTTTTTGGATTCTTAAATTGATTATTTTTAGAGTCACCATGTCCTAATTGACCCAATGTATTAGTTTGACCCCAACTATACAAATCACCACAATCTGATAATGCTACTAAAAAATCTGATCCACATGATAATTGAACTATATTCTTTTTATTTAATTCTGGTACTAATTTTGGTTCAAATATTGTTTCACCATTTGAATCTCTACCCCAATAATACACTTGTCTACTTAATATATAATCTTCTTCATCATCACACATCTTGTGTTGTTGTTGTATATATGTGTATGTGTTTATTTGTGTATTTGTTTTTTATATATTTGTAAAATCTTTTTTTTTTTTTTTTTGTTTTTTTTTTTATCTCTTTTTATTTCATATTATAAAATTATATATGTTGTTATTACTATTGTTACACTATCTTATTTGCCACTGTTTTGAAAAAATTATAATTCTTGATTGAAAAAAATATGACATACGGCAAATTTTTTAAAAAATTTGTTTTTTTTTTATCCTGGGCAAATTTTAAAATAGTACACAGTGAGATATTTAATTAATTACCACTTTGAATTTTCTATTGCAATTTTTTGTGTATGCCTGTTTGCGGTTGTGATATGAAATACACAGTTATTGTAATAATTATTATTTGTTTGGTAATTTTTATTATTTTTTTTTTTTATAAATCTTTAAAGAAACTTCTTTTTTGATTTTGTTTTTGTTTTTGTTTTTCAATTTGTTGAGCTTTAATTGGATTATTATTTAATGGTTTTTTACGTTTAATATCTTCATCTGAAGATGAATCTTGTTCTTGATCATCATCATCATCTGAATCATCTTCATTATCTTGTTCATTATCTTCTGCCATTTCATCATCATCACTATCATCATCATCACTATCATTATTATTATTACCTTGTTTTAGTTTTACATGTTGTTGTTCTTCTTCTTCAACTTCTTCTTCAACTTCTTCATTATCTTCATTATTATCATCATCTTCAAAAAAACTTGAAACATTCCAAAACTTTAAACTGTAATCATGTGAAATACTACTTAGATAACGATTATCTCTTGAAATTGCCATACGTTCAATTGGAAATGTTGAATGTTCACCAACTACACCCAATAACTTTTTTGGTTTCAATCCAATATAACGAATTATACCATCACTTGATCCTGAAAAATATGAATTATTATTTACTCTAACCAATGCATCTACAGATTGTGGATGACCAACAAATTTAGTAGTTGACTCTAAATTTTGTCTATCATAAATTAAAATTGATCCATCTTGTGAACCACATACTAATTTTTGATCATTCTGTAAATGAAAAAGTGGATGACATATATTAATATATACACCTTGGTGTTATTATTATTATTATATACCAAACTACACTTACATCTAATGAAATTACTGATAATAATTCATTATCTGATTTCTCTGAAATATCATCCATTGATTTTCTTACAAAATTATAAATTGAAACACCACCATCACCAGATGTAGCAGCAATATGTTTATCATCAATTGTAGTTATATCTGAAATGAAATCACCATGTTCTTGAAATTCACAGACTATATTTTGTTGTCTCATATCCCATACTTTAATTGTACCTTCATCATCACCTGTAAATACCATAAACTCTTTACTTACTAAACAATTTATTGAATAACTGGATAGTTTTAGTTAACTTAATTAGTTTTTAACTCTATTGTTACCAATATACAACATATGTATAACACTAATTAATTAATAAAATAAAACCTACTCATGTGCTTCTTCTCTTGTATATAATATTGAACCTGTATTTATATCAATTACTTTCATTGAACAATCTGATGATGCTGTAAATATATCTGTGTGAAACGAAACCTTCTATTAATATTATATTTTGTTAATGGTATATATTATTAATAAACAGTTTGATACGCACATTTACCATCACTTGAAAAGTTTGCTTGTCTACAACCAGATTGATGCGGTCTAAGTGAAAGTTTAACTTCATTTTCATCTAAACCATATTTAAATAACTTTACTCTACCCTCTGCATCTGAAACTACTAACAAATCTTCAGTTGGATGAAAATTTAATGAAAATGGAATTGTATTAAATGTAATATCATTTGGTGCTAATTCATGATCTCCTTCACTTGATGTATCCATTTTTTATTTTTTGTATTTATATTATATATTGATATTTTTGATAGCTTTCTGTATGACTATACTACTACAATTTATATTTATTGAATATTTTATATAAAAAAAAAACAAAAACTTTTTTTAATATAAAAAATGTGGGTGTGTATGTGTGTTTACAATTTCAAAAAAAAAAAAAAAAAAAAAAAAAAAATTTTTTTTAAAATAAAAAAAAAAAAAAAAAAAAAAAAAAAAGTTGAATTTTTTTAAAATTTTTAAAAATTAATATTAAATAAAAAAAATTTATAAAAAAAA
>JABXES010018183.1:0-14562 GCA_013375695.1 Dictyostelium brefeldianum | reverse complement strand
CCCCCCACACAACCCCCCCTTCCCCGGGCGCCCCGCCCCTTTTTTAAAAATTTTCAAATTTTTTCTAAAAAAAAAAAAAAAAAAAACACCCTAAACACAAAAAAAAAAAAAAAAAAAAAAAAAAAACACCACCATTAAAAAACTGTGATATTACTTTTTTTTTTTTTTTTCAAATTTCACCACACACACAATACCACTTCTTCAAAAATAAAAAAACAAAGATTATTTGAAAATTATTTGTTTTATTGCTCAATAGCAGTAAAGATAATAAAGTTATAGCAATGTGACACATTAAACTACAAATAACAATACCTTTTTTTTTTGACATGATAATGTTTATATTTATTTTCATTATTTTAATTTTTATATTTTTTTATTTATTTTTTTATTTAGATTTGTTTACATAAAAGTTAAAAGTTTAAATTATTTAATTAGGTAAATTTTGTTAATAGTATGATAAAAGGTGATATCAAAATACCATTACATTTCGGTAATTGATAATTCTATCATTTTTGCATATGGGAATGCATTGGATAATAAAGAGTATAATTGAAATTTTTAAGAGCAATCATAAACCAACACCTGTTAATTATGAATGGGCAAAAGAATAAATAGAGCACATTTATTCTTTTTAGGATCACGATAATTGTGAATGTTACTAACAATATGTTAAATTTTTCTAAAAAAAAAAAAAAAAAACAATATTTTATTTTAAAATATTTTCGATAAATATGTTTATTATTATTTGTGTATATTTGCAAATATTATAATTCTTTATATTATCCGTCGTCGATCCGAGTTTTTGACTTTTTTCGAACACAATGTTAAAATAAGTCGGTTGATTTCATAAAAAAATATTTATTCCGACTAATTTTTTTATAAATTTTTGGGCAACCATATAATCTCAAACATTTAAAATGTACCAAAAATCTAAAATAAAAATTTAAAAAAACTGTGATAACTGATTAAAATGTTATGGTTATCGATTAGTGGCATTATAAAAACAATCAACACAATAAATTATTGTAATAATAATGAAATCAAATTTTATAATAATATTTTTAACTTTATTATGTTTTACAACATATAAAGTAAATTCACAAGGTGGTTTAAATACAATAGAATATCAATGTTTACAAACATTGTTTACCAATTTTGAATCATTATATAGAATTACTATTAAAACCGGAACAGATGGTGACTATTATGACTTTTGTAATGCACCATCAAATCTTTTACCTAGAGTTGCTTTGACATGTAAAGATAATAGTGTTATAAAATTGTATGTATATAATTATAATATTATTTAATCTCTTGATTTTTTAATAATGGGTATATTAATATTAATATTAATATTCAATTTTATAGAAATATATCACAATCTACAACAACATTATTCACTCTTGGTAATGAGTTATCATGTTTCCAAAATTTAACAGATTTAAATCTTCTGAATTCAAAATTTACTGCAAATGGTCAATTATTTTATTCAACATTACCAGCTAAAGTTGAAACTTTAGGATTTGAAGGTAGTTCTTTTACTTATAATCAACTTCCTCCAACTGTAGAATCTTTTACTTCGTTTATTCAAACTCAACCTCAAACTACTTTAAAATTTTCTTGGTTTTCCAATTTAAATACAATGTATGTATAATTTTTAAACTTAATTATTCAACACACATACTCTACATTAGTTTACCGACACCAACATTGGTTTTATATACAATAGTTTTATTAGACCAACTCTTTCTAATCCAGATGCAAGTCAACAAATATCATTTGAGAATGATTTAGATGGCTCTAAAATTTGGTATCCTAGTTCATTTATCATTATGTCATTAAACCTCCCATCTTTTAAATATATTACTGGCCTTGTTCAACTAACATTAATACCAGGGTATGATAGATCATCTTGGTCCAGTTTAATAGATAGTAATTACTTGACAGGTTTAATGATCACTTCGTCAGAAATTATAGGATTTCCAATAGAATTTACACAATTAAGAGCTGAAAATATGACAAGTTGGTATGTATTTTGAATATATATGTAAATCAAACCAATTATCGATTACTAATGATCATTAATTAATTTGTAAATAGTTTTTTACAAATGCAATTTAGTGCACCTACACAATTGATTGATTTATCATCTATTGGGCCATCATTTCAATCATTGAGTATTATAAGTCCAGGTACTGCATTTTCATATCTTGGTGATATTCCATTTATTCTTCCAACAAATAACAAGTTTGAAACATATGTATTTACAGGTGGTTTAATTAATAATTTGGATTTAAGTATTTATTCAAATGTTAAAAAATTAACACTATCAGGTAATTCAATTATTGACCAATTTCCAGTATATAATTCAACATTACTTGGTAAATTGACACAACTTGATATTTCAAATAATCAAATTTCTGGAACAATTGATAAATCTTGGTGTAATGTAGATTTGATTGTAAATAACAATCTATTGTCTGGAATAATTCCACCATGTTTTACAGTATTTTTTGGAATGTTAAATGTTAATTTAGAGGCAAATTTCAATGGTAATGACTTTTTAAATTTAGATCCAACTTCACCTTGTAAGTACTTGAATAATAAATTAAATCATATGCACACATATATGATATATACTAATTTAAAGTACTTGAATATATTTAACAGCTATTATTGTTCCAAATTTATCACTTAGTACAATGCAGGAATTTCCTTTTGGAAACATAACATACTATATCTACACATTTTATGTATCAGGAGAGAATATTGGACCAAGTTTAGTTGTTTCTAATGGATTAACGAATGAAGTTTCACCTGGTTTTTCGTGTATGTGGGGTAGTGAAATACCAAATAAATTGATTAGTTGTACAATGATTCTAGATACTTTATCACCACCAAAAATATTCAATTTTGTTTATAAAACAAATAATCCATTATATAATTTTACATTATCATGGGATCCATTATCACCACAATTAACAACAGTTGATTGGGCTACAAGTACAATGGATTTGGTTATTGGTGGTTCATACTTTTCATATAATAAAAGTATAATTAGTATTACTGTTGGTATTACTGATTGTTTGGTGACAAGTGCAACATTTTATCAAATTAAATGTACATTGCAAGATACAAGAAATAATGGTAAAGTTAGTATATTATCATTTATTACAGTTGATCAATTAACAACTCAATTTACATTAAATCCTGGTATGGAGAATACTGTAATTGGTTGTGAACAATTTAATAATTGTGATACTCATGGTTATTGTAATACTGAATTTGGTACATGTATTTGCGATGAACTTTTCCAAGGAGATAATTGTTCATATCCAATTCTTAGTTGTCCTGAATTTAATGGATACCAATGTAATGGTTTTACTTGTATTACCAGTACTGGTGAATGTGATTGTGGTTTAAATCATCAAGGTATCGATTGCGGTACACCATTTGTAAATTGTCCGAAATTCAACTCATTTGAATGTAATGGTGGGGATAATGCGTGTAATAATCAAACTGGTATATGCACATGTGATTCAAGTAGTCAAGGAATTGATTGCGGTACACCATATATAAATTGTCCAATATTCAATTCATTTGAATGTAATAGTGGTAATAATGTGTGTAATAATCAAACTGGTATATGTACATGTGATTCAAATCATCAATCAAATGATTGTGGTTTACCATTTGCTAAATGTTTAAATGATTGTAATTTAGTTGGATCATGTAATAATCAAACAGGAAAATGCGTTTGTCAAGATAAATGGGAGGGTTCAGATTGTTCAACACCTTCTCATTATGTATCAGCTGTATTCCCAAGTAATACAAATGGTGGTAATGCATCATTTTTTGGTTGGTTTGGTGGTATTCATACTGGATTGCAAATATTTATTGGTGATAAAGAATGTACACCAATTTTAGTTAAATTAAGTAATGAAATTATATGTATTGCTCCACCAGGTACTGGTTTACATTCTGTTAAAGTAATTCAAAATTCATTATCAAATACATTTAATAAAATTTACAAATATACTGAATTAAATGGTAAATCATGTTATAATGATTGTACCTCGTCATTAAATGGTAATTGTAATACAACAAATGGTTATTGTAATTGTATTGGGCAATGGTTTGGTAATGATTGTAGTTTAAAATCAAATCATATTGAAAATGATAGTAGTAATACATCACCAGTTGATGAATCATTACCAGAAACTGTTACATCAATTGATAATAGTGGTAATACAAATATGAATAATCAACAAACAAATTATCAATTATCAATTATTAAATTATTAGAAATTGATTTCAATGGTAATCCAATTAATGAACATCCATTACAAAATCAATGGTCAATTCAATCAAATTCAAGTACTGATAATATATTCACATTTATCCAATCAATTCAAAATGGTCAATGTATTATTACATATGTAGTTGAAGAAATTATTCAAAATAGAGATACATCTTTTGCTGATATTGATTTTAAATTATTTGCGGGTTCAGTTAAAATGACAGTTTCAATTGAAAATTATCAATATTCAAATAATTTAAATACATTACAATTACAAATGAAATCATCAGTAAATGAAATTGAAAATCCAATTGATGAAAATAATTGTAATGATGATACTGTTGAAATTGATACAACAACAAACAATGATAATACACTTAGTTTTATGTCAATTGAAAAAGATGCAAAAGTATTATCTGGTAGATTTGCAGATAAAATGATATCAGATGGTAAACCAACTTTTACATCAACTTCAATAGTTTCAAAAAGTGAAGATTCAATCATTGTAGCAATGTCATTACCTCATTGTTCAAGTTGTAAATTAGATCCTGACTTTTCTGTATTATTGTCAAATGAATTCAAATCTGAATGTAATGAATCATCTAAACCATGGTTAGTTCCAATAGCTGTTGTAATTCCTGCTTTTGGTGTTGTTGCAATCACCGTTTCAGTTTACTTTATTTATAAAAAGAAATTCGTTGATGATCCATTCCAAGCTAAATTAAAATCTTTGGGTATTAAAAACTAAATAAAATAAAAATATAATTTTCATGAATTTGATTGAGTGAAAAAAAGATTGGAAAAATTATTTCAATTAAAACAACAACCAACAAACAAGTTATTTCAAACAACAAACAATTACAAATAAAAAATAAATCTTTTTTCTATATTTCACAAATTAGAATCTTTTAATTTTAATTCTTTACTATCTGTGTTGCTCTTACTTTAATTATTTGATAACCTGCTTTTTAAATTTTTTCAATGTTACCAATTATATTCAATCATTTTGAAATTATTCTGACTGAGACATGTCAGAATAATTTCAAAATGATTGAATATAATTGGTAATACTCAAACTCAGACTGAGTCAATAGTACATTTTTAATAAACATTTATTTTTAAACACTTTCCAAAATTATGTTTCATTTTTATCTGGTGTTGTTACTGTTGTAGTTGTGTCTTTTGTTATTGTTTTTATTTTATTTATATCTGTTATTTCATTCATTGTTGTAAAAAAGTTATTGATGAAAAAAAATAAACAGAAAAAGAAAGTGTGGCACATTACAGAAAAAGAAAGTGTGACACAATCATAGTAAAAATAGGAATGCTATATTTATTTGTATTATTAAAATTAAACACTTTATTTCTTTTATTATTTTAGATGTTGTTGTTGTTTAATATAAATGAAGTGGAAGATCACTTTCGGTTAATGATAATGATTTCTTTGCTTTTTTTAATAATTCTAATTTATATATACATTCGTTTCTCTTTGCAATAACCAATTCATTTTCTCTTAATAATTGATCAACTAATGATTGGTCATATAATGAATTTATCAATTCCTTTTGAATTGTATCTTTTGATTTATCAATTAATAATAATGATATTGCTTTCATTGTATTTTGTTGTATATTAAATTGTGCTATATCTGTATAATAAACCATTAATAATCTTCTAAGTAAATAAATTTGACGTTTTTCATCTTCTGTAATATCATTTAATCCATATTGTTCCAAATTTGATTGTTGTTTATCTGATATATCAAAATTTGTTGATATTTTTGGTTGTGTTTGTTGTGGCTGTTGTTGAAGTTGTTTAACTATTACAGGTTGTTGTGGTTTTGATGGTTGTTGTTGAGGTTGTGGTGATGAACCAAATATTCTTGATAAGAAGCCTGATGATTGTTGTTGTTGTGATGATGATGAAGAAGTATATGTTGATTGTTGTTGTTGTAATTTAATTTGATTATCAATTGGATATGAACGATCAATATTATATGGATTTAATGCATCATTGTATGAAGATGTTGATGAATTACTATTGTTGTTACTATTTGGTGAATTATTAAATTGATTTGGTGGTACAAAAGAAGAAGAAGAAGAAGTTGCCATTAGGTTATTTAATTGTGAAATATAATTTGGATGAGTTGTATTTATGAATGAAGATTCTGCATCAACTAAATCTGATATCATTTGATTACATGGTTTCAATAGTTTACGTAATGAATTATTTGAAACTTCAACTATACGTTCACGTAATACAGGGAATCTTGATAGTACATGAGAATAATCAGCTTGAGTTAAAATTCTTAATAATTCATCCAATACATATTCTGAGCATTGTATCATTGGTTCTTTAATTAATTCAATTTGTTTTCTAATTAATGAATCAAATGTTTTTTGTGGTATAAACATTGTTGAACGAAGACCGGATGCATTACGTAAAGCTACTTTTAATTGTTGATCTGATAACCAACTAAATGGTTCACCATTACGTTGATCTTGATTTAATTGAAATGCTTTTGAAAAAATGTAACGAATTCTAGCACCACCATTAAAACTATTTAAAACTAATTCTTCATTTGTACCATCTAAATCTGATTTATATTGATTTGAAAATTTGTTGAGAATATCTAATAATAGTCTTGAACGTTCACTTGATTTACCTGGGATAGAGTCACCATATTTATCTAATTCCGATTCATACTTTTTAATCAACTGTCTAATTTGATTTTTAACCGATGGGAAGGTATCGCGTATATGACGTGTTAATATTTTATTACATTTCTGAGCGAGATATTTAGTTCCCAATTGATTGGTAATTCTATTATACACTGGATGTTGTTCAAACCATTTAGATTCATCTTGTAACATTTTAGTTATTGGTTTATAATTATTGATATCTTGTTGAGATCTATTTACCACACCAACAAAACCTAATTGTAATGGAATTGAGTTACCTAATAGAATATCAATTGCATCTGTACCTTTATCCATTAAGTCTAGTTTAGTCAATACACCAATTGTACGTTTACCTAATGGATCAACTTGTTGTGCTAATTTCAATGCATCTGATGTAACTATATCTTGATTTGCAGGTGATATAGCCAATATAATTGAATTTGGGTTTGCAATATACTGTATGATCATTGATCTAATTTTCTCTTCTATATCAATTGGTTGATCTTCAATTGCAACCCTTGTCAAACCAGGTAAATCAACCAATGTCAATGGTATTACATTTGGTGAATATATTCTCAATATAATTGGTTCACTTGATATATCTTTACTTGGTCCTGCAACACGTTCTGTTTCTCTTTCAATTTCTTCTTTAATTTCTTGAAAATTAAATTTCTTTAATCCTGAATGACCAAATTCACCCCATTCCATTTGACTTTCACCACTATCTTGCTCTTCACCTTCTTCAGTTTGAATTAATTGTAATACTAATGGTCTTCTTGTAACTAAATCTTTACCACGTGGTAAGAAATCACGACCAACCAAATTTTCAAGTACTGAAGATTTACCAGATGATTGTGAACCGATTACAACGATTTGAGGTAAAGTTATCTCACTCCCAATAAGAGATGCGTGTTCTTGTAATTTATTTATAATTGGCAATAAACTAAATCCAACAGATTCATTTGATAATTCATCTTCTTCTGATGTTGTAACTGTAATTGGTCTATTATTTCTTCTATTTAAATTTAATGTTGAATTTGAATAAAAATGTTTCATGATTTTATTATTTAATATTGTTGTTGTTGTTGTTATTGATTCATTGTTATTGTTACTGTATAATTTTAAATTTTTTAAAAATTCAGATTTAAATTTATTTGTGTTTGATTGAAATGGTTGTGTTGTTGATGTATAGTTTCTATATTGTTGTTGTTGTATTTTATTATTTCTATTTATATAATTTATTATTATTGGATATATTATTTGTTTTGTACAATTTAAAACTACCTTGTTTGGTGTTTTGGAAATTATTGTACTCAACATGTTTGTATGTGTTTTATTATGTGTTGCCTATAATAGTGAACTTTTTAGATGTCTGATATTTTTAATTTATTTTTATAAAAAAAAGTTTTTTTTTTTTTTTTAATTTTTCATTTTTTTTTCAATGAAAATCTAAATGACAACAAATTCATACTCTGCCATATAACAATTATGTCCGATTCAAAACTGACAACTTTGAATAATTTTAAAATAAATAATACTGTTTATTTGAGATTAGATCTGTCCCAAAGTATAATTACTATTTTAATTAATACACTGAAAATGGTGACATAGAAATTTCGTTGTTGGTAAAAATATTTTTTTTTTTAGCATTACCTTTTTTTAAAACGAAAAATGCAACATCTCAACAAAAAGATAAAATTAGATAATAATAATAACGATAATTCACACAATGAAGATAATATATTTTTAAATAAGATATGGAGAAATATAATAATAAAGTTAAAGATATTATCATTTTTATCAACGATTGAAGAGAATGGGTATCAATTTATATACAAGTATGATGAAATTTATTCGGTTGAATTTATGTTGTTAAATAATCATTATGGTTTATTACGAGATAAAGTAAAGAGAAAACAATATTTAACATTAAATTATGGATTGGAATATAATGGTTGTAATAAACTAGTATCTGGTGGTAGTGATAAACATGACAATGGTTCAAATTTAGATATACCAAATTACAAGAAAACTATATTCAATTGTATCAATAATGATAATAAAGAAGATACTGAATTTTATCAACATTTATTTAAAAATTATGAAGAATTGTTTTTATCAAGTTTTGAAAACACTTGTAGAATATTGGTTAATTATAATTGTTTAGTTGGATTCAAAGTATTACAACAAGAATTTAATAATAAATTATTAAAAAGAAATGGTAATAACAATAGCACATGTATACCACCTGTTGAATTATTTATAAATTCAATTTCAAATGGTTCGTTATCAATTTCAAATTATTTTTATAATCATTTAAAAATAAATTAAAATATTCTGAAAAGGAATTATGGAGTAGAGTATTGGTAGATAATGAACTGACTGTAATAAATAAAATTCAATTTATCATAAACACATTACCAATTAGTAACAATTTACAAATTACACAATTAAAATTCAATGTTCCGTTTTACAAGAACCAGTTATCAAAATTATTAGATTGTTGTTTAATCATATCAACTTTGAAATCAAATTTAAAAAATTATATAAACGCATTAGAAAATGAATTTAAAGATTATAAATTATTTAATGAATATAATAATCACACCTCCTCATCAATATCAAATAACATTTTAACAGTTCAAGAAATTCAGTCAATGGTGCAGTCACTCACAGAAAATGAAAAGGAAACAATGGTTTATAAATTAGATAATGATGCTATAGAAAGATTATTAAATATGGTATTACCATTTACGAAATTTGACAATGGAACAAATGGTGAAAAGAAGAGTTGTTTTGAAAAAAGTTTAAACTATCAAATATTCAAATTTATGGATGTTCTGAATTCAAAAGAACTGTTTAAATATTATTCAAATATTGGGAATGATAAAAAGTATTTATATCAACAACAATTGAAATATGGAATTTTTGGGAATATATTGAAATCTAGACAAGAAGTACATTATAATTTCAAGAAAATATTAAAATATCAAACAAATTTAGAAAAGAGAAAACAATTTTTACTTGAATTTTATAGTAATAACTCAGATTTATCAATTATAGTTTATTCAATATCAGGTATATGTTTAATGGATGGTGTTGATTTAAATTTAATTCAATTCATTTACTCGCATTTACAAAATAAAGAAGTATTACCATTATTAGAGAATTGGCAATCAATTGAAATATTTGATTATTTCATGAAAGAATTTAAAGATAAATTTAATATTAATTTAACATTTTTATTAAAAAACAATGCAAAAGAATTAATATTAAATCATTATCGTAATAATTATAATCAAGATTATCAAAATTATTTAAACCAATTGTGTATTGCAATTGAAGATAAATCCGCAAGTATATTCTATTTATTACACGATTGTCAGAGAATTACTTTCATTTTAAAACATTACAATGATTTTTCATTTGTAATTAATAAACAACAATTTTGGGATAGCTTTGTAAATTATTCTCATGGTGTATCAATTGATCAATTTAAACAATTTATAATTGATTATCAAGGTACATACAAATTATCATCAATGTTTAGAAAACATTCAAAAGAAATGGATCAAGCAATATCGTGGGTGAAATTAAAAAAACCACATCATTTACTCAGTGGTGGAAATTGTCTAGATAGTGAATTAATTTTAATTAATTATAATTTTCATAGATACAAAACAAATATTTCAAATATACCACCACCAGAAGAAATACATGCGCACTCTGATGTTGGTAAAAGAGTGTGTACACTTAATTTTTCAATTATGTCTAGTCAAAGTTTTCAATTACCATACTATATGAAATGTGCTGCCAAGTATGGAAACATAGAATACTTTAAATATTTATCTGATAATCATTTAGAATTAACCCACTTTTTAAAAATCTCGCTTGAATTAAATAATGATTTAAAAGAGTGTTTAGAAATTACAATTACACAAGGTCATTTACAATTAATAATTTATTTATCATCAATTTTAAAAGGCACCACCCCAATCAACTTTAATAACATTTTAATACAATCAATAGAAAATGAAAATAATTTATTATCATTAAATCATTTATTATTAAAAAATATAAAAAAATAAAATAAATACCCTCTTATTTTAATTAAAGAAATTTCACACAACTCACACACGAATTATTTTTTTTATTTTTCATTTTTTTTTTTTTTTAAAATTTCATTAAAATTTATCCGTTATAAAAAATAATTTTTATATGAACATACACATATCATACATTAACAATAGTTTAAACATTAATCAAAATGGATATTTCAAAATTAAAAGTTCCAGAACTTAAAAAAGAATTAGAATTAAGAGGTTTTACGAAGACTACTGGTATACTAAAAGCTGGTCTAGTTGAAAAATTAACTGAATTAATAGAAATTGAAAAGTTAAAAGCAGAGAATGAAACAAATACAACAACAACAAAACAACAAGAAGATATAACACCAAAAATACAAAATATTATAAATGATACACCATTACCACCTCCGCCTCCACCACCATCAACTGATAATGATATACCTCCTCCACCTCCACCAATTGATACATTACCACCTCCGCCTCCACCACCATCAACTGATAATGATATACCTCCACCACCTCCACCACAACTTTCAAAATTTGAAGATGATAAAATGGATATTGAAATTAAAAATAAAATAGAAAATGAAAAAGAAAAAGTATCAGAAATATTTAAAAACAATAAAGTTATTCAAAATGAAAAAGTAAAAGAACAACAAGTAAACAAATTATTAAATAACAACAACAACCATAATAATGAACAAATAATAGTAAAACCAAAAGAAGATATTATAGTAGCACCAACAAAAAGAAAGATAGAACAACAACATGATGGTCATGAAGAAGATGACGATTTTGATATTGCAACATTTAAATCAAAATCAAATAAATCAAAATCAGCAAGAAAAGATTGTCCATATTTAGATACGGTTGATAGAAAGATATTAGATTTTGATTTTGAAAAGATATGTTCAGTTTCATTTCATAATCATAATGTGTATGCATGTTTGGTATGTGGTAAATATTTTCAAGGAAAGAGTCAAGATTCACATGCAAATTATCACTGTTTACAAACTGATCATCATGTATTTATAAATTTGAAAACACAAGAAATCTACTGTTTACCAGATGATTATCGTGTTGAAGATTCTTCATTGGATGATATAAAATATTTATTAAATCCAACTTTCACACGTGAACAAATCAGTCAATTAGATAAAAATAATAAATATTCACGTTCCCTTGATGAAACTAAATATTTACCTGGTATTGTTGGTTTAAATAATATTAAAAACACTGCATATGTAAATGTTATCATTCAATCGTTTGCAAGAATACCAATGATTAGAGATTACTTGTTGTACATTGATAATGTAAAAGATAATAAATCACCATTGGTCAATTCATTATCAGAGCTTCTTCGTAAAATATGGAATCCAAAAAACTTTAAATCTCAAGTATCACCACACGAACTATTACAAGCAATTCAAAATGCATCTCAAAAAAGATTTAACATTCGTGAAAGTTCAGACCCGTTAGAATTCTTACAATGGTTTTTAAATTCGCTTCATAAAGATTTAGGTGGTACTAAACAACCAAATTCAAGTATAATCTATAAAACATTTTCTGGTGAAATTCAAATTGAAACTGATAAACCAATAATTAAAACATTAGATGATATTGAAAGTAGTGGTGATGAAGCAGATAAAGATGACTCTCAAGAAAAGAAACCAAAAATTAAATATTCAAATTCAATTACCAAACAATCATTTTTATTCCTTTCATTGGATTTACCACCAAAACCAGTGTTTAAAGATGATCAAGATAAAAGTATAATACCACAAATTCCATTGTTTAATCTATTATCAAAATATGATGGCAGTACAACTACAACACTTGCAAATGGTGAAATCAAAAGATATAAAATATTATCATTACCAAAGTATTTAATATTTTGTGTTAAAAGATTTTCAAAAAATAATTTCTTTGTTGAAAAAGAACCAACAATTGTTAATTTTCCAATTAAAAATTTAGATTTAAATGATTGTAAGTACAAATAATATAATTTATAATTCATATCATCATGTATACTAACATCACCATTATTATTTATCTATAGATTTACCAGAAGGTTCACCAAAATCAAAATTCAATTTATTAGCAACAATTAAACATGAAGGTGATCCAAATAGTGGTAATTATGCAGTTTATGTTAATCATAAAGGAAGTGATAAATGGTTTGAAATGCAAGATTTATCAATTAAAGAAACAATGCCTCAATTAATTGCTGTATCTGAATGTTATTTTTTAATTTATGAAAAAGTAAATTAAAAAAAGGTAAAGTGTTGTTTGTTGTGACATAGTCACTTCACAATTGTAACAACACCAGTGTTTTGAAAATCAATACACATACATATAAATAAAAAACGAGTTATTGCTTTAATATAAAAATAAAAAAATAAAAAACAAATGATTTTTAGATATTTTTGCAAATATTTTTTTGTATTGGTCGTAAAAAAAAACCACAAATCATATTATACCGGCAAAGATATTTTAATTCGAGTAATTTGTTGTCGTGATCATTTAATAATTGTCTACCACCAATCAAATTTAATAGTTTTATTATATGATTTGTGGTTTTTTATAGACAATAATTTTTTATAGCAACAAAACAAGATTATCGTTTCATTGATTAAATAATTAAACAACATCACTTTTACAAACGAGTAATATGACTTTTATTTTAAAATTCCATTCTAAAAAAATATTGTTTTTGACATCTATGCTGATTATCGTTTCATAAATAAAAAACATATTATCTGTATATAACCTTTTGTGAGTGAACAATTATGGTTAAATGAGTGAGATTGTTTCTGTGGCACACAATTACTTAATAGATTGTGTTTTATGAATATGATTATTATAGTTTTCGTTGTTGTTTTAAATTTTATATTTTTAATACTAATTTCAGTTTTAAGGTACTATGAAAAAAAAAAAAAAAAAAAAAAAAAAAAAAAAAAAAAAAAATTTATTTAAAAAATAAAAATAAAAATTAAAAAAATTAATATTAAAAAAAAAAAAAAAAAAAAAAAAAAAAAAAATCTAAATCATGTGATTTCATCATGGTTAGCACAAAAAAAAAAAATAGTGATTTTTTACGAAAATAAATAAAAAAAAACCATTGGAATTTACGGGCGTTGATTGCCGCACTAAAATATTTTTTCCATATAAAAGGCAATTTAGTCGACGATATATGGTCTACCCAATGGTTGATCAATCAATCAATAATATTTAATTTTTATTATTTAAAATTTTCTCCGCTTTAAAGGAAATTAATATCAGACACAACTGTAGTTTTTTTTTTTTTTAATTTAATTTCGTTTAATAAATATCAACAATATAATTATATAGAAAATTAATATCTATTTTTTTTTTTGCTTTTTTATTTTTTCAACAACAACACAAACAGGTTTTTTTTTTTTTTGTTTTTTTTTTTTTTTCGCAATTTTTTTTTTTTTTAAAATTAATATAAAAAAATTTAATTTAATCAATT
>JABXES010018147.1:0-47650 GCA_013375695.1 Dictyostelium brefeldianum | reverse complement strand
CCACAATGAAATAAGGGTATTAACACAAAAAAAAAAAAAAAAAAAAAAAAAATTTAACAAAAAAAAAAAAAAAAAAAAAAAAAAAAAAAAAAAAAAAAAAAAAAAAAAAAAAAAAAAAAAAAAAAAAAATGAAATTTAATTTGGGTCGTGTTAAAATATTTGATATCAACAATAGATATCTCATAAATTTAAAGTGCATTATATTTTATTTCCTTAACAGAACCATTTGAATGAATTATAAAACAATGTGATTGACCTTCTTTTATATTATATTTACTATTATTATTATTATTACTGTTATTACTATAATTACCACCACTATTTCTTAGATTTGAATGTTGATTTTGAAATATAGAAGGAGTTGCAGTTGAAATTAATTTACAACCATGACCAATAGTTTTAAAGAATTCTCTTGAACGATGTTTTAAACCCCAAATTTCCAATATACCTCTTCTTCCTAAATAAATAACCAAATAAGTACGTGATTGTGGTTGTTTTGTTGATTGTTTTTTTAATAACTTTTTAGGTATAAAATCTTCAAGATCTTCATTTGGTTCATCATCAATTTTAACAAAATCTTGATCTTCTCCACCCCCTGTTGATGTTGATGTTTCATTATTGTTGTTACAATTTTCAACTACATTTATAAAACCACACTGACAATCACGATATCCTTTCCACATTTTAACCACTAAACTATTTACAAGGTCAATCAATAGAATACGACCTAAATTATCAGTTGATACAGCATATCTACCACTTGGGTCATTTAAAATTGATAATATTTCTCTTTTTGTATCTGTAATTGCCCATCTAATTGCAAGTGGTATTGGTTTCTCTTGATGTGGTTGTTTTTGTAATGATGATTGCGTTGATGATTGTTGTGATTGTTGATTACTATTACCTCCACCCCACCAATTCTTTGCATATGAAAATACAGCAGTTGTTAAACGTGATGTAATTGAAGATATCATTACAGAGAATGATTGACCACCATCTTCTGATGGATAATAAAATGAAATCATTGGATTACTACCAACTGCAACTAATCTAATCATTGATTGTTCAGTTGTACTATATGGTAATGCTCTAAAAGGTGATCCTAAAAATGGTCCACAAAAAGTAACATCATTAACACGTTCAACAGAATTACCCAATGTCCATTTTTTAAATGATAAATTGTTACTTCCATCACCACTATTACCTCTTTGACTTTGATTAAAACATACTTGAACAATTGACATAAATGTTACACCAGATATATTTACAACTATATTATCAGGATATACCAATGTTAATTCATGTACAACATACTTTTGTTGATCAACTATATCTCCAATTGGTAATGTACTTGTATTTTTAACTTTAATCTTTAAAACTGGTTTATTATAAAATAATTGTGATAATAATAAATTTCCTTGCTAAAATATCATATATAAATTAGTTAATATACATGCATGATATGATATATATACTACTAATAATTGTATTTGTACATACAATTGAAAATACTCTTAAATAACCAGAAGTATAACCAACAGCAACAACATAGTTTATTAAATGTAAATTTATGGGTACAAATTGAATTGATGTTATTCTATCAGTACCATTTGTAGTTTGATGATCCAATGTGATAAGTGTTCTCCAAGATGTAGGATCGTTTAATTTTCTTGTTAATATTAATGCTAAACCAGTACCAATTGATCCATTACCTCCACCACCAATTACCATCATTTGATTATCTGATGTTATATCAATTGACATTTTTGATAACCAATCTGTATCAATATTATTATTGTTATTATTATTGTTACTAGTACTTGTATATTGTTGTGATGTTGATGAATTAGTTGATATATTATCATTCTTTGCATCTTTATATTCTTCTTCGTCATCATCTTCATCATCTTCTTCTTCATCATTATCTTTATTATCATCACTATATTCATTTGTAGTATTGGTTTCATCATAATCTGTTGATATTTCTGTATGATTTAATATTAATCTAATACCATCAACATCTAATTTACCAATTGGTTCAATTTTAAATAATAATTCTTCATCCATTTTTATCTCTGTGTTTTTTCAATAATATAAAAATAAAAAAAAATTTCAATTTAAAAAAAAAAAAAAAAAAAAAAAATATAATTATCAAATGAAGCTAAAAAAAATATCATCTACAATTAGAAATGATAGATTAGAATCACCGTTCACAAACACAAAAAATTTCTTTAAAAATTGTACAAATATAGTAATACCATTGATATTAAAATATATATTTAAAAAAACTATGAATATAATGAAATGAAGCACATTTACAAATATACAAAGCAATTGAATTTATTTGTGTATTGTTTAAATTTACTTAATATACTACATTTGCAAGGGGAGGTTTAATTTCTCTAGAATATTGTTTTTTGAAAGAGCACGTGAGAGGTTACATATAGATGATTAATTGTTTGTAAAATAAATTAATATTATTAAATAGAAATAATCCTGTGTTTTTTTTTTTTGATAATTATATAATCTTTATTTTAATAATTTTTTAAATTTAAATTTTATATAATCTGAAATTAGATGATCACTATTATTGTTGTTTGTAATTAAATTATTCCAAAATTCAATTACAACATTATTACCCCTAATAAATTTAATTAAAATATTTGAATTTATAAATTCAAAATGATCCAATAAATATTCTATTACACAACAACCTTTTGTATCTAGTTTTGATAAAAATTGAAATAATGAAAAACAATTTGAAAACATTGAAAACTTTTCAAACAATTCTTGATCATAATTACTTTTGAAAAAGTATTGATAAACTTTTGATGTAAAATAAAATACTCTTTCACCAACACCACTACCATTGTTAAATGGTAAATAAAATTCAATATCTTGTAATACCATTTTAATACCACTTATACCACCATTGTTTGACAATATAATTGGAAATGAACCAATTACCACATTTGAATTTACCAATTGATTTGAAATAAAATCCAAATGATTTGAAAATAAATCAACTCTGTGAATATTCAAAAAGTATTCTAAATTATAATTTAATGATTTGTTGAAATAATCTGTTTCTTTTGTAACCATACCTCTATCAGTGGTAGCAGGATTAATTGATAATTGAAATACTAAATTACCCAATAATTCATTAAATGAAACATTACCACCACCAGTACTACCAATATCACCAAATAAATAATCAAATGTATAAATTGATGAATTTAAATATTTTTCTAAATTGTAACCAATATAACTTTTATCAATTCTATCTAATCTATAATGAATTTGTTCAGATTCTCTTACAATATTAAATATAAATGGAAGACCCATAATATATTTAATTAGTTTACCTGATACAATTGATAAATAATAAATTGAATGGTACATTGTATGTTGAAATTTAATTTCAAATTTATTATCTCTAATCATTTGATAAACTGGACGTACTGCATCAATTGAGATATTCTTTACTTGAATTAATCTTTTATATAAATAATTTATAATTTCTTCCAATATTGTTAAATATTCAACTTGATATTCTTTTGATTCAATTTTACCATTAAATTCTACCAATACCAAACTAATCATTTCAATTATATCGTTTACAACTTGATCAGTGGCAATAAATGTATTAAATTTTGCTTTTGAATAAATAAAATTCTTAATATCATATGCTTCACTAAAAACTTGCCAAATATCTGTGAGTATTCTATAATCTTTACTAAATGAAAAACCACTCTTTTCCAATAAAAATTTAATTATATTTACTTTATAATGTATAACTGATTCAACTAATAAATAAGTAATACTATTTGTAAATTTATTATAATTTATCAATGTTAACTCTGTACCACTATCACCACTACCATTCACAATGTACTGATTATTTGAAATCTTTCTTAAGAAATATCTAAAAAAATCTTGATTAAAATTTTGAAATTCGACCATGTTACAATATTTAATTAATCCATTCAATTGATCCAATGGTTGTGATTCAATTTCTTCAACTGATATATAATAATCATCACCCACACCCAATTTTACATTATCATTTATAAATTGTAATGTAACGATATCACATTGACCAATTGATTTATAAAATAAATGTTTAAATCTTTTACTTGTAGTATCGTCTATTAAATTTTCAGTTGGTGAAAACCAATATTTATCCAAATTAATACCACTGTATTTTAATAATTCCAATGTTGAAAATTTGAATCTTGGATCTTTAATATCAATTATATTTTTAGCATATTTAACCAACCAATCAATTGTATGTGTATCTTTAATTTCCAATTCATTACTATAATGAATATCATATAATAATGAATTCCAAACTGTTGGTAACAACTTTTTAAATGATCTATTACTATTTTTCATATAATTATTTGGTATAAGTGAAAGAAACTCATTGTATTCTTGTTGACTTTTTGATAATATTGCCAATCTAATAATTTCATCATCACAACTACAATTTGAAATATAATCCATATCTGTAAATGATGTATATAATTTAATAAATTTGAAAAGTGTTTCATTATTTACTTGGGTATATAATAAACTACTTGAATGACCTTCAATACTATATGATACTGGTTGTGATATTATATTTGTTAAATTTGAAATGTATGCTTTACTATAATTTGATAATACCCATTGTAAACAATTTACACTAAACATTTTAAAAATGTGATTAAACAGTACTTTTAAATCACCGATACTTGTCAATCCTTTAATTGGCTCATCATATTTCGATAGGTATAACGAATAATAATGTGAAGATTCTTTTGAATATAATTTAAATATTTCTTGTACTCTATCTACCACCACAGCATCCATTGTTTCATCTTGTTGTTGTTTGATTATTTCGTCATACTTGATTTTAAACAGTTGATAATTCGATTTTGGTTTCTTAAAAAACTCTTCAAATGAAATTTGATCATTAAATGGTAAACTATTATTATTTCGGATATACCCATAATTTATTAATATATTTGTAATTTCTGAATCTGAAAATGAAATTAATTGACCAATTTTAATGCGGTGTGTTGAATCTTCATCATCCTTGTTATTCTTATTACCAATTTGTTCAGTTGATGTACCATCAAATGATTTAAATCTTTTATTTGTATCTTCATTACCATTACAATCTTCATCTGATGGTGTAGTATATAAATTTGAATTTCCAAATATTAATTTTATAATTTCTTGATTGCATCCATTATTGTTGTTTATTGCCATATAAATTGAATTTGTTTTAATGTGTTGTGGAATTGTTGTACCAGGATGAATATTATCAATTAAAATTGAAACTATTTTTGAATTTGTACAATGTTTAAATGCCCATCTTAAAATTGAAATATCTTTATCGTAAATTCTTAACGAGAATGGTTCATCAAATAATATTTGTAATACTGCTGAAACATCTTCAAAATATTTAACTGCAATTGAAATTAAATCAAATTTTTCAATTTCCTCTCTTTTAAATTTAAATAATAATGATAATAATTCTTTAAATAATTGATTTGGGTCTTTTTCATTACTATTAGTTTCTGTACCACTACCATTACTACCAACTACTAAACCAAATAATTTAGTTAAACCATTTAATGTAATATCTATATATTCATTTGGTGATTGTATTTTACATTTTAATAATTCATATTGTTTATTTGTTATCATCCATTCTAAATTATCACATGTTATATTCTTGAATTTAATTCTATTACCAACATTATAATTTTGATAATCTTCATATTTAATCCATTCTGTTTGTTGGATTTGATTTAAAATACATTTGAGTAGGTATCTGTTGTTGAAAACTTTAAAAAATAATGTTTGAGCTAGTTGCTTATCGTTACTACTATTACTATTCATATATTTATTTGTTTGTTTTTTATTGATATTATCTATTTCCATCATTTCACTTCTGTCATAATAGCAATATATTTTTTAAATTAAAAAAAAAAAAAAAAAGGGTTGGTGTGCATGTAAAAACTTTTTTTGTTGAAAATGAAAAAAAAAAAAAAAATTGAAATTTAATCACACCAACCAACACGCAATGAATAATTTAATATACAAACGGTTATTAGATAATAGTAATGAATAAAAATATGTGATATAAAACACAATATAACATCATTAGTTTGGTCGTGAATTTAATAGTGAAATACAAGTTGGTTCACTTCCCAATTCAATTAGGACATTGGTATTAGGTGGTCATTTTGATAAAGATAACCAAGAGCTAATAAATACATTACCTCCAAATTTAACAGGTTTATTATTGGGTACATCTTTCCGTCAAATACTCACACCAAATTTTATTCCATCATCAGTTACATCTGTTGAACTTATGGAAAGAGGAAAAGAATGTACAATTTCAAAGGTTTATTTTTACATACAAAATTACAATCATTAAAAGTTTGTGGTAATTTAAATAATTTCAGCCAATTCAATACCAAATACCTAAACATATTTCCAACACAGTCATTAAAATCATTAATTTTTGATAGAAATTAAAGTTGGTTAAGATTTTAGTATTCAAGTGGTTCATTGCCTTCAAATTTAAAGAAATTAACATTATTTAATTGGTTGGATTGGATTTAACAGTTGATGGAGTATTACCATCAACTTTGGAAACACTATACATAGAAAGTTATAATGTTGATTGTTTAAATTTGTTTGATCCAAATTATTTTATTGAAAAAGTTAAAGTAATAAAATACTAAGTTTTTTAAAAGTCATTTAATTTATTTAAACATGTATTTAATTTATCATATATTTGATTAGTGGATGTAGTAGTGTTTTCAAATAATTTTAAACAATTATTTAAAATTAATTTACAATTTGATAAAAGTAATTCTTTATCACCACCATTGTTATTTTTCTTTTTTAAATTTGAAATTATTGAAAGTGAAATTATAAAAAATAATTCAACAAGTTGAATAAAATTATTTTTTAATAATAAATAAACTGAATTTAAACAAATTTGTAAATTAAATAATTGATTATTTGCCGTTCCATCTTCTTCTTGTTGTTGTTGATTAAAAAATAATTGTTGATAAATATTTGAAACTTGTTTAAAAAAGTAAATTGAATTATTATTGTTACCATCATCATTATTTTGATTTAATAAATAAACTTTTAATAGTTTTAATAAAAATAATGATTTCTCTTGATTATTTGATGTTGATGAACCAATTAAATTATTTTTAATTAATAATGGTAATATTGTGTTTACCAATATTGAAAAATAATTACTTGGTGAAAATGGTAATAAATTTGAACATGCTATTAAAAATAATTTTTGAAATCTTTTAGTATTTGAAAATAATTCAATACCACCATTACCACTACTATTACAAATTAATGATACAATTTCAGTACAAAATTTATTTGAAATACAACAAATTTCAATTAAATTTGAAATTTCATACAATTCTTTAAATTTATAATTTAAATTTGATTTTTCTATATTCCAATTTGATTCTAGTGATAATAAATCTTGAATTTTACAATTTTTAAATATTGTACCATCACCATTGCTGTTGTTGTTACAATAATAATTATAAATCCTAAATTGTAATTTCCAATTTAACTTTTTAAAAATTGACCAATTATTATTAATTAAAATTAAACCATTACCATTAAAACCATTTTGACAATTTATTTTATTTGTTAAAATTTCTAAAACTTGATAAAATGATTGAACGAATGAAACATGTGAAATTGAATCAAATGGATCAATAATAGTTTGAAATTGATAATTTATAAAATCTAATAATTTCCAAATTATTGTATCTAATAAATCAATTGATATAAGTTTGTTGTTTTGATTAAATTTATCAATTACTGATTTTATAACTTGAAATATTAAATCAATTTGATGGATATCCAAAGACTGTGATTTGTTTTCTTGCAAATTGGTGATTGTAGTTGATATGAATTCACTGAAAACAGATTCAATAAACATGGTATCTAAAATACTGATAACCGGATCATGATTACGTTGAATATGATAATCTACAGTTGCATTGAAAAACTTTATAAAATTATAAATTTGTAATTCACCAATTGTACCATACTGATTTAAAATGAATTTTGAATATGATTTCATTAAACAGTTATCTACATTCCCAATTATTACACTTGATAATTGCTTATAAATTAAATCTATAAAAAATGAAGATTGTCCTTTATTCTTTAAAATTGATTTTAAAAATGTATCAATTAAGAAATTTGAATCTAAAAAACAAACCAATTTTAAATCTTGAATAATTAATTTTTCATTTTCTTGTTGATCAATTCTAATTTGCGGTTCGATATCTTCTGTTTGTTCTTCCTTTTCTTGATTTGTTTCTGTACCATCAATATTCTGTTGTTGCTGTTGTTGTACCAACGTTAACTTATTTAATGATCTAATTAATATATTTGAGATTGTTAATGATGATGATTGTTGATTATCATGAATTGATAAAATTCTTTTTAAAATATCAGATTCTGTTGATAAATTTAATAAATCTTTTAACAATCCAAAATTATCGGTAATTTTTGAAAATGATGGTAAAAACCATTCAACTATTAATTTATCAATTATATCGGAAATTACTTTTTTACAACCAATACCAATGCTACCAGTTAAAGATGATAAATAAAATAAAATGTATGACATATTTTCAATTTCTAAAATTGCATTTTCAAAATTATAACCTTCAATAATTGGTACAATTAAATCTTGATACCATTTTAATAACGATTGTTCTAACAGTGTATCTTGATTTTCGATTAAATGAAATGGTATCCAAATTGAAATATTAACAATTTGTTTTAATTGAATTGTATAAATTGATCCTTGATCTGATAAATCTAATAGTTTAATCAATAAACTTTTAATCCTCTCTATATTATTACCACCATCATTATCACAAAATTCATTAAAATTGAATAAATTACCAATTTCATATAATGAATTATACTTTTTAATTTTGATAGTTGTTGAATGGTTTTCTTTATTCTTTAGTTGACCAATTTTAGATTCACCATTACCACTACTATTTAAAAATGAATATAATTTAAAATTTAATAAACCAATTGTACCATTTTGAAATTTATTTTCTTTTAATATATTGTGTAATTTTAAAATACGTGATGATAAAATTGATGGATAAATTTGTAATGATCTCGAATCCCATTTAATAAATATAATATTATAAAATGATTCTAAAAATTGAATAGACTTTAAAATTGTATTGCTGATATTATTTTTGTTTGATAAAAAGTCAATTAAAAAGTTTAAATATGAAATTGTGAATTGAAATTGAAATTTTGATTCTTTTTCAACTAGGCCAATATAACTTTCATTTGATATTATTAATTTTAGTACTTGTGATTTACTGTTTATATTACCATCACCGATATTACCACCATTTGAAAATACTATTTTAAACAAACCACTGATTAATATTCTATTAATTTCATCACCGTTTGAATTATTTGAATTTATTGATGATATAAATTGATGTATATGATCATTTATTATATTTTTGATATTGTTATTATTGTTTGTACCACTATCAAATAAATTTAGTTTCTCTATAATGTATAAATAAACATTTAAAGGTAGTGTAAAATGATAATCACTATTAACTCTATGTTCTGTACTCCAATCAAACGGAAATTGAAAACCAGTTGTTGTTGACCCTTCTTTTCCTTTACTTTTCAATTGTAATTGAACACCATATTGATTTCTATTAAATAAATTTGTTCTTTTAAATAATATTTTATTTATAATTGATAAACCATTATTATTACCACACACTTTAATATTACTATTTAAAAGTGATTGTAAAGATACTACAATCTTTTCAATATTCACAATTTCATTCTTTAATAATTGATTTGTATTTTCTGTATTTTCTGTATTAAACTTTTTAGTCGCCATTGATAATGATAATAAAATTGGTTTTATATCTTTTCTTAGTTGAATTTCATTACTGTTTCCAACGGTGGTATTATTTAATAATATTTCAGAATACTGATTTCTTTCATGTCTATATTTATTTGCTGTATCAATTTGATACTGTTTTTGAATTGATGATTTAATAGTAACATTTGTTGAACTCCTTGAAAACATAATAAAATAGTTTTTTGTTTTTATAGTTTATTATCTGTATAAATTTCAACAGTTTATGAAAAAAAAAAAAAAAAAAAAAAAATATTTTTAAAAAAATTAAAAAAAAAAAAAAAAAAAAAAATTAAAAAAAAAAAAAAAATTATAATTTGTGCTATCTCACTCGTTAACATGTACACATAACTAATTATTTGTTTTTTTTACGATTCATATACCATGTGGCACCCATACTTCTTATTTCCTTTTTTGTTTTCCTTGATTCTTTAGTTTTGATAATATAGTAAAGTAGTTGTAACACAAACAAACTATATTATCTGTGACTTGAGTATCCGGGGAAATTAGATTTAGGTAATAATAAAATATGGACGTTATATTAGTATATGATAGTATGAGATCAATTATCTTCTTACTTTTTAATTAAACTTTTTTTTTTTTTTTTTTCAATTTTTTAAAATTTTCATTTTTTTTCAATTTCATTTAAAAACAACAAAACCACACATTTGCATCATACAAATGTACAGATAGGATAGGAATATAAAAATGTTAGATACAACAATGACTTTTCCAAGTATAGATACATCATCAGTAATACAACAACAACAATCGCAGAATAATAATAATAATAACAATAATAATATAGATAACAATAACAGTAATGATAATATAAAGAATGATAAAGTAGCAGTATCAAATTCAAATTTAAGAACTTCATCATCATCAGTTTCATATGAAAATTCGGATTGGAATAAAGTATATAATACTGAAATTGATAAGATACTGGATATAAATAAACAAATTTTAAATGTTAAAAGACCTTCAACAAATATAGTTAGAGTTAGTCAACTAGATTCATCAAGGCTTGATGATGAAATTTTAGATTTATTAAGATCTCAATTCATGAAAATATTTACATTCTTTAGAGTATGTACATATACATTCATACACTAAACAAAGTATACTAATATAAATATCATACAGCCTAATTTTATTCAAAAATTTCAACCAGAAATAAACTTAATATTAAAATCAATTATATTTAAATTATCAATATTTAATCTTGGTACAACTTATGGTAATCAATTACAAAATTTAACATATAGAAATGAAAAAGCATTTGATCCAATTAGAGGAGCAGATCAATTAAATAAATTAACAATTAAACAAAAATGGTTAAGTGGATTAATTAATATTGGTGGTGAATGGTTTTGGAATAGATTAAATAGATATTCAATTAATAATGGGTGGAGTGAACAACCACCAAATGATTATAGAAAGATATTATGGAATATAATGAATTTCGGTGAAGGTGCATATAAAGCATTATCATTATTAAATTTCCTTACTTTTCTATATGATGGTAAATACGTTACATTGGTTAACCGTATATTACATATGAGATTGGTTTACGCTCATCCAACATTGTCTAGAAATATTTCATTTGAATATATGAATAGGCTATTAGTATGGCATGGTTTCACTGAGTTCATTTTATTCATTATGCCATTAATAAACATTGATAGAATTAAATCATTCCTATATCGTTTATTAATTAAAACTTCATTCAACAATAATGGTAACAATAATAATGGTAATAACAATGGTGGTGGCGGTAATGGTGATTCATTACAACAATTACAAAAACAACAATTATTAATTCAACAACAACAAATGGTTCAAGGTAAATGTCCAATTTGCCAAAATGATCCAATTAGTATTCCATATTCATCAGATTGTGGTCATTTATTTTGTTATTATTGTATAAAAACATCTTGTATGATTGACTCTTCATTCACTTGTCCAAAATGTAATTCATTAATTTCAAATATTAAAAGATTTTCAATTCAAAATTAATTAAATAAACTGTTACTTGTAATTGATAAAATATATGTGTAATGACTATTTATTCATTAAAAACATTCATGTAGTATGAGGGAATGAACAATTTATGGAGTAAGTCTAGTTGGATCACGTGGTACAAATGAAGATTTTCTAATATTACCAAGACCAAGATATAACATAACAACACGTTCTAAACCAACACCACCACCACCATGTTGTGAACAACCATATTTGAAGGAGTCAATGTAACCTTGAATATCTTCAATGACTACACCGAGTGAACGAGCATTCTTTTCCAATTCGATTGGACAATGAATACGTTGAGAACCAGAACAAATTTCTTCACCTCTCATGAAAAGATCGTAGGCATTTGACCATTTTGGATTATTTGGATCAGGCATAGTATAGAATGGACGTACCTCAACGTGGAATTTATCAACGACAAAGAAATCAACACCATATTTCTCTTTGATGATTTTACCAAGACGTTTTTCTTGACGAGTTGAAAAATCATTGTTTTGAACAACGTAATCTGGTTCACCCAATGAATTTAACATTTCTGCTGCTTCATCAAAAGTGAAACGTGGTGATGGATATGTGTATTTAAATGGTTCAAATGGATATTGACCATTTACAGATTCCAATTCTTTGGCGAAACGTGTTTCTAAACCACGGAAAATACTAGTCATTGTACGATCTAATACATCTAATACTTCATGATAATGATCTTTGAATGTCATTTCCAAATCAAGTCCTACAAATTCTGTAAGATGACGATGAGTGTTTGAATTTTCTGCACGGAAAACTGGACCAATTTCAAATACTTTGTTAAAATCTGCACAAATTGCCATTTGTTTGTAAAGTTGTGGTGATTGTGCCAAGTATGCATGAGTGTTAAAATAGTTTAATTTGAAAACGGATGCACCAGATTCAGAAGCTGCTGAAATGATTTTTGGTGAGTGAATTTCAATGAAACCTTCGCTTAACAATTGTTCACGGAATAATGTACAAACACCAGATTGAATACGGAAAATTGATTGATGTGCTGGTACTCTTAAATCCAATGATCTATTGTCTAAACGTTTCTCTTGTGATACATTTACAAATTTCATAACTTCACCTTTCTTTTTTTCCAATTCAGATTTCTCTGTTTCATTCAATGTTGTTGATTTGAGAAGTTCTTCCAATTGTTTAAATTCTTCATCTTGACGATCGAGAATTGGTTGTGCTCTTGAAAGATCTTCAATTTGTAATGGAAGATGAGATGATTTTGAAACAATAAATAATGAGGAAACTGAAAGTTCAACAGTCTTTTGTGAACAACTTTCAATTGGTACATTTGTAGCTACAACAGTTGCTTGTACATCAACAATTGATTCTTTAGTGATTGCACCTGCAAAATTGATCATTGATTTTGAATTGATTCCATTACCTTTGGCAATAACTGCTTGTACAGTGTAAAGACCATCACGTAATTGAATAAAACATAAATTTGCACCTTGTAAACGACTTGTTGAAACACGTGCTCTAATTAATACTTTTTTACCAACTGCTTCATTGTTTAATGTTGATATTTCTGTCCATTCTCTTGTAATCTTTTCTTTTGAACGATTAACTTCCAATTCACCCCAATTACTATTATCTTCAACAACTGCTTCTTTTTTAACTGCTACAACTGGTTTATCTCCAGTTTCACCTTTTTCTGCTGCTTTCTTTGCTTTTGCTTCTGCAATCTTTTTTTCTTTTTCTAATTTTTTTTGTTCTTTTTTTAATGCACTATAGAATATTTGATTTGTATATATTAATATCGAATGTCACCATATTGAGTGTATATATTAATAATAATTACCCTTTGCTTTTTTCTTCAGCAGTTTCAACACCAGTTGGAACTTCTTCTGGTTTTGTTTCTGACATTTTATCTATATATTTTATTTAATTTAAAAAAATGAAAACGAAATAAAAAAAATGAAAATTTTGCAAAAAAAAAAAAAAATAAAAAAAATAAGAGTTGTGAAATTTAACAAAAAAATCAATATAATGCTTCATCATACACATTTACTTTTTTAAACTTAATTACATGTTAATTGTTTAAACACAGAAAATTAATGGGATAGAGTATTGATATAATATCAAATGTTTACACCATTATTTTTGGTTACCACCTGATCGGTGGTTAATAGAAAACATACACCATTCAGTGATGATATTATTCCTTTTTATTAGTATACTGATTGTGTGATTCATTTATTATTTCATTAATAAATTACACGATCAGAAATTGGATGTTGCTTTTGTTAAAAAAAAAAAAATGAAAAATAATTAATTTGATTGGGGTCAGAATTTTAAAAATATCTTGGACAAGCTCATAGCAAACCAAATGGTTATATTTTTAATCTGTAATTATTATTATAATTAATAAGTGATCGTTCAACAATTGTTATGTGTGTTTATTTATTAGCTCACATTAAATACACCCAAATTAGTTGTTTCCCAGCTACCCTATAAAATTATTAACACACATACACAGATGTGTTTTTTTTTTTTTTAAATTTCAAAAGGTTTTGGTGGTTGTTCCTTTTATATATATTTATATTTAAACTGTGTGTTTTCATATTCAAATTTGTTGAAAGATAAAAATAATCACAGTGTGTGGGTTTGAAAGATAAAAAAAATAATTTCTAATAGAAAAAAAAACAAATTAAACAAACATACCACAATAACAACAACAAAACAACAAATTAAATATAATTTATATTATTTATATTATTATAGATATATAAAAAAATAATTATTTTATAAAAAATGAAATTTATAAATTTAATTATATTTTTATTTTTTTTAATAAATGTATATATTTGTAATAATAATAATAATAATTTTGTAAATTCACAAACATCATGTCCACATCCATTGGTTTATAGAAATACAAGTAATTATGAAGTTGATAGTAAGAATGGTTATCATTTTGTAAATGGAGATAAAATATCATGTGTGTTACCGTGTCCAAGTTTACTGTTTACGGAGAATCAATGGGATAGAGTATTGTTAATGTCATTAATTGCAAATACAATATCAATGGTAGCATCATTATTCTTAGTTATAACATACAGTCCATTAGTTAATAGAAAACATACACGTCATTCTGTGATGATATTATTCCTTTTTATTAGTATATTTTTAATGATGGTTACAGACGGTAGACAAGTATGGGATTTAGGGAAGGGATATGAAAAATATTGTCCTGAACCAGGACGTTATGCAACACAATCAGATGGTCATTGTTTATTAACTGGTGTAATATTTCAATTTGGGTGTATTTCATCTATACTATTTTGGTGTACATTGTCAATTGATTTATGGATGACAATAAAGAAAATTAAAATGTCATCAAGACAATTAATTTACTACTTTACAGGTGTTTATAGTATTGCAATACTATTAACATTTATTCCAATTGCAATAAACCAATATGGATACAGTACTGCGTCAATTGGATGTTGGTTAATTGATTTAGGTGCACAAATTGGTTTCTTTTTTGGGCCAGTTGGGTTTTGTTTAGTCCTTGGATGTACATTTATCGGAATGATAATATTTGAAATTTATCAAGTATCAGATACTAGACAGAAAAGATTGTTAGCAAAACATTTTAAACCATTATGTTTAATTGTTTTAATGTTGGTAGAATTCTTTTACATGTTTATATTTTATTCATACATTACAAGTAACCGATCAAATTATAATAAAACTATTGGTGAATATGTTACATGTATACTCCAAAAATACTCTACTCAATCAGATGATATGATATGTACAAATAAAGAAACAATTTCACATTCTGCTCATTTCTTTTTTCATTTATGTACAAGGTTAATGGGTATGGAAGGATTAATATTTTTTGGTTTCACAAATTCTAAAAGAATTTGGAGAAATTCATATTGGTTAAATAATTCATTAATTAAAAGGTTATTTCCATCACTTTCACAAATTAATTCATCTACAATGGATGATACTTCAAAATCAAATAATACAAATTCCAACAACAACAATAATAATTATAATAATACTAAAAGTTCATCTGGTGGTTCGACAGATAATTCAAATGATTTTGAAGTTGAATTATCAAGTATAGAATCAAAATAAAAATAAAAAAATACAAATTGTATTTACAAAATATATGTGTTATATAATTGTTTAATTATATCAATTATCAATTTTTATTTTTATTAAAAATTTACAAAAGAACCATCATTTTGTACTTTTAAGGGGGAACTAAAAATTTAAAGCATTTTCACTCTTTTCATTCACCTATAGTTATTTTTATATTTTAATCAAAAAGGACAAGTAGTTTTTAACCTTTTAAAATAACCATACCAAGAATTAAAATTAAATGACAACTATAGTATCTTTCGACAAAAGAAAAACAATTATAAAATAAATTTATATTTTCAACACCTCTTTCTAAAATTATACCATCATATTGTTCTAAAATCATATTTATTTTATAAGAATATAATAATGTCTACAATAAAAAAAAAAAAAAAAAAAAAAAAATATTAATAATAATTTTTTTTTAAAAATTTTTAATATTTTTAAAATAATTTATAAAAAAATTTTTTTTTTTCCTCCCCCACCCGGCACCCCACGCGGCCGGGGGGGGGGGGGGGGTGGTTTTTTTTATTTAAAAAAAATTAAAAAATTGTAAAAAAAAAAAAAAAAAAAAAAAAAAACAATATTAATAAATATGTACTATTAACAGTTGGAAATATTTTTTAAATTATTTCTAGAAATAATTTATTTTTTAAATTATTTCTAGAAAGAATTTATTTTTTAAATTATTTCTAGAAATAATTTTTTAGATTCAGTTTATCAACATATTTCATTCCATTATATTCTATAATTTTTAATGTATCAATAAAATTATTATAGTAATGTGTTTGTTGTTTTTCTGTCATAAACATTATTTATTTATTTATTTACTTATATTCGTGCGATATAATAGTTTTTTTTTCATAGTTTTGAGGAGAGAAGCAAGTTTAGTTATTTTTTGCTTGTTTAAACATTTTTATAAAAAAGTTGTTTTTTTTTTTTTTTAATAAAATTAGAAAGTTGACTTAAAAATAAAAGAAATTTGTAATCTGTAATTATAAAAAGCACAACAATGAATGGTAGTTGTACAATTTGATACTATTTGATTACAACAATTTTTAAATTTTATTTTTATAAAAAATTTATTATAATAAAAAAAGAGAAAATAGTAGCGTTTATTTGGGATCTTTTTAAATTAAAAAATAATTTTTATTAATTTTTTTTTTTTTAAATGTTTTAATTTTTGATAACACCCCACACACTAAAAAACAAATACACGTTAAATATTTTATATTTTTTTTAAATAAAACTAGTTTTAAAGAAGGAGAAAATTATAATTATTAAATAATCAAAAAGAAAAAGTTAATCACAGTTTGTTTTTGTATATATACTATATGTTATGGATTTAACACAAATTCCTCTTGATACATTGGTTGTAAATCAAGATGATATTAAAGAGATTCAATGTGCAATCTGTCTATCGATATTAACGCAACCTCGTCAATGTAGAAATGGTCATTTATTTTGTTTACTGTATGCTGTTGTTTAACACCATGTGATATCATTCATTATATACATACAATGTCATTAAAATACTAATTGTAATTTGTTTATATAAATAGGTGTATAGAATTAAGTTTAAAAAAGAGTAATAAATGTCCACAATGTAGAATCTCATTGAGTGTAGATAAATTATGTAGATCATTGTTTTTAGAAAAACATCTTAGAAATTTAAATGTAAGGTCTATATAATAATTACTATTATTAAACTACACATTATAGTTTACTAATATATAACTTGTTATTTAGGTGTTTTGTAAAAATCATTTTAAAATGGAAGAATCAAAACCATTAGTTGGTACATTAAATAATAATAGTAAAAATATATTACCAAGTTGGGTAATTGATGAAGAAGGTTGTAATCATATGGGTTCACACGAAAATATAGAAACTCATGAACTCAATTGTGAATATAGATTTGAAAATTGTAAATATAACGAAGCAAATAATAATGGTGGTATTGGTGGTAATGGCAATGGTAGTTTTAATATAATGTCAATTAGTACAACAAGTAGTGGTGGCAGTGGAGGTGGTATAAATAATAGTACTATAATGAACAATAGCATAATGAGTAATAGTATACATGGTAATTGTAGTGGTATTACAACTTTAACAACACCAACAACTACAACAACTACATCAACAACTCCAACACCAACTACACCAAATATAACTAGTGTTGGTAATAGTCCAATTAAAAAACAACAAATTAGACAAAAAAGACATCAACAATTACAACAACAAAAAGATAAAGATACATCACAAGATAGTACTGGCAACAACGATGATAATCAAAGTGAAGATGGTGGTGAAGATAGTGAAGAATCATCATCATCTCCATCATTTAATGGTGAATTATTAGAAGATGAAATTATAAATGAAGATTGTGGTAAAATTAGAATAAAAGATATAGAGAATCATTATTTAGTATGTCCATATAGACCAATTACATGTGGTTTTTGTAAATTAGAATTTGCACATCATACAATCAAAGTACATGAAATCAATTGTGATTGTAGATTAGTAGAATGCACTCAATGTAAACAAAGTATACCAAAGAAAGAAACAAAATCACATTTATTAGAAAGTTGTCCAAATCAATTGATTTCATGTTCATTTGGTGCATGTGATAAACAATTTCAAAGAAAAGATCAAACTGCTCATTTAAATGAATCATTGGGTCAACATTTATTAATGATGAAACAACAACATCATGATGAATTAGTACAATTGAAAAAAGAATTCCACTCTCAAATAAATGCAAAAGATGAAAAGATTAAATCATTGGAAAAACAAATTAAAGATAAATTGGGTGAATCTAAAATTAAAATTGAATGGAAAATTAACAAGTATTCAGAATGTAAAAGAAATGGCTACGTTCAATCAGAGAAATTCATTATTGAAGGTTTCCCATTTTTCATTGGTTTCTTTGTTGATGGTGATAATAATGAAAGTAAAGGTTACATTAGTATTTACTTGTTTTTAGATACAAATGATATTCCAAAAGGTAGAAGTATCAATACAGAATTTTCATTGAAATTCAATAATCAAAAAGATTCATCAGCTTCATTGAATCGTGAATACAAAGCATCATTTCCAATTTGCTCTGGAAGTGGTTGGGGTGACCGTAAGTTTATCGCTTGTTCTAGTTTAGAAACAAAAGGTTTCATTAAAGATAATACATTATTGGTTTCATCAGAAGTAACAATTAAAAAAATAATTTGGCAAGTTGAAGAATCACAATGTGATAAACTTTAATTTCATTCTTTCATTTAATCAATTACAATCACAACCAACAATTAACCAATCAAATAATGATTAATAATAGTTAAATAATATGTAAATAAAACCAAAATCAAAAATGTAACTATATTAATATTATTATAAAAGAATGGTTTGGGTTTATTGTTTATTTATTTTGTTCTATTTTATGAATAATTTTTAAAAATCTATTACTGTTATTATTGGTTTTTAATAAATCATCTTTGATAAGTACTTGCAGATGGTAGCGAGGGAGAAATTAATTTAATAGTTTGCAATGAGGAATTATTTTTTTCTATAAATTCTTTTAATTGTATTAATGAAATAAATGTTATCTGCTTTTGATTGGATGTTAACGTTTAAAGTTAGTTTCTTTATTTGAATTTTCATTACAATGATTTAAATAATATCATAAATTTATTTGACCACAATATAATGAATTGATATTACTCGTTTCTTAAAATGGATCCGTCCAACTGGTATTTCTTGATTAAAACTAAAGAATTTATTTGATGTAATTGATTGTGGGAATAGACCAGGTACTAAAGGTTGATCAAATGAAGACATATTAATGTATGTTAAATTTGGTAACGAATTTGCATTAATTGATCCATTAAAAGAATTAAATGTACCACCAAGACACAACGATCTTAATGATTTTGGAAGTGATCCTACATCAATTTCACCATTAAAACAATTGTACCATTACAAAATTCAATGATTCTGGTAAACTGTTCACTTGTAATATAATGTTACAATAGATGTCAATTTGTGATATATTTGAAGATAGTGAACTTGGTTCCAAATTTTACATCTTCTATAATTTGATCATTATCTTCAAATGATTCATCTTCAATTTCATCTTCATAATCGTTTCTATTAATACCAAGTACGCAGTTGTTGTTTTTCTATATAGATAACCTACCTTTTGTTATTACCATTTAATACTATATCAGCATTATTTTCTTGAGTATTATTTACAATTCTTCTACAATAATCAACCAATGAATTATTCTCTATTAAAATACCATTGATGTTTTATAAACATTCTACCAATGGTGTTTGATCAAAATTTAAACTACAATTATTACTATTACTATTTAACCATTGAAATATATTACTATCCATTGTACTGTATTGTTGTATGTGTATGAGTGCGTTTGTGTGTTATAATGAACACACTATGAAAAAAATAAATTTTAAAAAATAAAAAAAATAAAAATTTTGGACAAAACCAGATTTTAATTCTTCCAATATCTTTAAATTGAATTAATTGATTAATTATATAACATAATTTAACATATCACTAATTAATAATATTAGAATTAAAGGTTTTTATTGGCCCAATAACTAGCCAAAATCACTTTAGTTCATTTAGATCATTTAACAATACATCTGTTACAATACCACAAAACAAGGCAATTCACATATTTCAATTGGTGAAATGTTAAAAAATATAAATAGTGAAGGTTTTTATATTACCCGTAGTGACATCTACAATGCATTTTCAGGTAGTAGCATCTGTATTAATCGTAGAAGAAAGCAATATACACGTAGTGGTGATAATATACAAAGAGATGGGGAGGAAGTGGAAGAGGATGATGAGGAGGAAGAAGAGGAGGAGAAGAAGAGGAAGAAGAGGAAGAAGAACACCACATCCAAGAAACTCCAGAAGAGTTTCTAAATCTATAACCCTGCATGTACCAATTAAACCTGCTAAACCTGCAGGAAAGAAAGTTGCACAATCAAAACCTGCTGCGACGCCAACCAAATTACTTGGTAGAAATCCAAAAAGTGTTAGTACAAAAGAAATATCATCAATGTCAAAAACAATGGGTACTAGAAGGTCAAAAAATAATTAAATAAATAAACTAAAAATTTATTTTTATTTGTTTTTTAATCTTGATCACTTGTACGTTTAATTACCCATGTAATCTCCCCAATTATATGATGGGTTTTCGCTACATAAACTTTGATAATTTTTTAGGCTATCATCATCACATTTTTCACCACAATTAATACTCGTATTAAAACATCTGCCATTACACTTTCTAATTTCATTTTTACTTTTTTCCTCCGAATCTACGTTTGCTAAACATTTTTTTTAATTATTTGAACATGCTGAGATTGCATTTGCATATACATTTGGGTGAGTAAGTAAGCATTTATTAAAGTCTCTCTCACAACCTGAAACCTGTAAAATTAAAATGCTTGAAATAACAAGTACACAAAAAAATGAATATAAACTGTATGATTTCATTATATTTTATAAAAATGATTTATAATTATAAGTTTTAAACACTAATTATTTTATTTGTTTAAAATAATAACAATTAAAATAAACTTTATCCGCTTGATTGTGGTAAAAAAAATTAAAATTAAAATTAAAATTAAAATTACATTCATATTAATAGGAACCTTAATGCTCCATTCTGAATAATGTATAAAAATGGGAACGTTCTCAATTAAAGGGAACGTTCATAAATTAATATGAATAAAAGGGGAACGTTCCTATTAATATAAAATAATAAAGTGAGATTAATGTCACATTAAATTTATACTAATATAAAATCAATATTAACATAAATAAATTAATGTTAATATGAAATAAATCTATTTTAATATAAAATAAATTAATGTTAATATAAAATTAATTAGGAACGTGCTGATTTTTTATTTTGAAATAATAAATGTATGAAAAATGTGAACGTTCCTATTATTAGTCCGACTATTGTATTGTTTAACTAGGTCACTTTTAACAAGAATCTCTACAGTCGCCTTCATTAAAAGTGGAACAACCAAATGCCCTGGAGGATTCATCGCAACGTTCTCGTTTTTTGCTACATTCTTCCCAACAAACCACCTTTTGTTCCGATATTGCATTTGCGTTACCATTTGAGACGCAGCTCTTGTAAGCACCTTTACATTCAGATATTGCTTTTTGATATATATTGGGGTGATTAATCACGCAGTCAATGAAAACTCCTTCGCAACTTGCTGAAACTTGTAAAATTAAAATACTTGAAATAACTAGTAAATAAAAAATTGAATATAAACTGTATGACTTCATTTTATATAATGGTTTTATTTAATTAAATATAAAAAAGAAACAATAATTTGAAATATTTATACTGTTTTTATTTTTAAATAATAATAATAATTAAAATAAACTAAAATAAACTTCTTTTTATCCGCTTTTTTATGGGCAGATTTGTATAATATTAAAGTACAAAAAAGGAAATGTGGTTAAAATTTACCCACAAAAAAACTGATAATATTATCATTCATTTTGCATTTTTAAAATAATGTTTGGTTTTTATTTAGGAAGAGTTTAATTAATAATAATTTTTATTATTATTATTAAAAATAATTAAATGTGTGGACTGTAACCCGTAACCTTTAACCAGTAGCCGGTATACCATATATTACGGTATCGTTAACTAAAAACATATGTATATTGAATATATATTCTGTGATGGAATCGAACCTACAGGATTCACAGTCCTGTGTGCTATACCGTTACACTAACAATGATATGGTCTATAGTTTTATTGTTTTTGTTACAGGCGTTACGATAAACGGTAAAGGTTGTGTGTACAGTATGATTCTTTAACTTGATCGTATATAATCCAAGGCGGTAAGGTGACGAAGCTGTAACCGATTTTTTTGTGTCTGTTATCAGTAGCTAATATTTCGGTAGGTAAATGTTGAAGATGGTTGTTCAATATTTTGACCTTTGTGTTGAAACTATATGTATCCATGTTTGTATTTGTTGTGTTTTAAAATAAGTAAGAATTTTTATTGCTTGTTTTAACACTTTTTCATGATAACTTGGTTGTTTTTTGTTGATTGGATGATGTTGTACGTAATTGTGATTTCAATTATCGAACCTTCTTGAAATCAATTGAACCAATAATGTTTATCCACAGTGAAGATAATTCATTGTAAATTCCCAATATTGCAGTTGACTCAATAGTGATTCCTTCATTTCCAATAATTGTACCATTATTTTAATTTTATTTTAAATAAATTTTTGTTGTTGTGGGGTAAATTTACATGTTTTGTTGTTTAAATATCATCACCTAGATCATCACCTAGATCATCAAATGTTTCACAATCATAATATAATTCTAATCTTTTGAAATTAAATAAATCTTTACACCAATAATCAAAATCTTCAAATCTTGCTTTTTGATGTTGTAATACAGTTACTTTTTTTATATTTGGACAATTAATATGTAAAAATTCTTTTGAAAATAAAATATTCTTTTGAAATTCCTCTGTTTCGTCGATGTATCTAACGGTATCTGCAATATCATAAGAACCTGGATTAATGTTTGATGGCCTATCATTGATTTTCTTTCTTTTTCCTTTCTTTCTTTCACTTATGGTTGATTTTGAATTATTTATATGATTTACTATTATATTTTCTATATCTTTAAATTGAATTAATTTTAATTTGTATATTTCTTCAATTCTGTTATCACTATTATTATTAAAGTCTGTTATTTTCTTTATAAATGATATTATGATATTTTCATTATTGAGGTTGTTGGATATTATTTTTTCGTTGAAATTTATTATATATATTAAAAATGAATCAAATGGTAATATTAATTTACAATCAGGTGAGTGTAATAAATTTTGAAATATTTTATACCAATGTTTTGAAATTAATGAATACTCTAGTATATTATTAAAACTACTTTCTTCATCTATTAAATATGGTGATACTGAATTAAATATATATTCATTTAACTTGGGTATTTCTCTTTCACTATTAACAGTCATTATTTATTGTTTGTATGGTTGATCGATTTTTTTAAAAAAAAAATTGAGAAAAAAAACAAAAATATAATTAATTAAATGAATATTTTTAAAGCTTTATATTTATTTTTTTTATTAAAAAATATTCAATTTTGTTTGTTAAATTATAATAAATAATAAAAATTGAATTTTAGTTTGTAATTTTTTGTTATTGCTGTTGGTTTTTGAATTAATATTTATGATGAATAAAATTCAAAAATTGAGAATATTGAATCTAAAAATTTTGGATAATCAGAAGTAACATCAATTGAAGCACCAATCTTTTTATTTGGATATGAAATTGTATATCTGTATGATGTTACATCTAATGGATTTAAATATTTTGGTTTCAATGTTTTAAATGCATCATTGTCAATAATATTTTGAATGATTTTTAATTCGTCATTTGAAATTTTACCTTTATGGTTTGCTTGATTAAAATAAAATCCACTCAATGTATCAATTTCTAAACTTCTAAATTCATTTGCAATTCCACCTGTTCTTGTTAAAATTAATGGCTAAACAACCACAAGAAAACAAATAATATTAGAATTAATATTATGATATGTATGTACACATATACAATTACTTACATCACAATTTATAAAATTAAATAATAATATAAAACAAGTTATAGTTAAGAAAATAATATTAAATTTCATTTGTAGTTGTTTTTAAAATACTAATAATAAAAATAATGAAAATAATGAATGAAAATTAAATTTATAGGTTAAAAATAATCTAAAATAATCTAATTTGAATGGATTGGAATAAAATAAATCTGATCAATAAAAATAACCAATTATTAAATTTAAAAAAAGAAAAACGTGGGGTGGGTTAAATATTTTATAAATTGTCTTTCTTTGTTGTTGTTACTGTTGTTGTTTGTTTTAAAATACTAATACTATTAAAGTGGTTGTGTATTTTATAATTATTGGTAGTGTGTGAATGTGCTTGTGGAATTTGTGCAAAAAATAAAGAGAGTAAATTGGTTTAAATGGTAATAATTTTATTTACAAGGAATATTATTTTATTATTTTATACAAATTAACAAGTTGTGTTTTTTAATAATTTTTAAATAAAAAAGAATATCATATATTCTTTTTATACTCTCTCTTTTAGAAAATTAAATTTAAATTTAAATATTATTTTTATTATTATTTGTTTTGAATTACCTGTTACACTTATTCCCATTTTAGTCTTTTTATAGTCGAATTGAGATAAAAAATTTTATATTAATAAATTTTAACAAGTACTTTTTTAACACAAATTAGGGTTCATTCACCATAATCTATATTAATATATAATACTGGTAGTAGTAGTAGTAGTAGTTTGTACTAATATGTGAGTGTGTGAGTTTTATTATTTAAAACCTATATAGGTCTGAAATTTAATTTATTACTTTTTTTTTTTTTGGCAAATAAGAAAAATAGTTTTTTTACTTGCAATCTTTTATTATATTTAAAAAAATTTAATAATGACACTATTACTAAATATGGTTTTGCATTACACCAAATAATTGTTTGAAATAAATTCAAAAAATTAAAAGAATTTAAAAAACATCACAATTCCCAAATTTAATTTTAAAAAATTAATAAAATTTTTTTGACACATAAAAATACAACATATACACATAGAAAGAGAAAGATAGAGAGATCATGGATTTATCATTATTATTACCAAATTTTAAGATTGAAAAATTAATTAAACAATGGTTAGAAGAGGATATACCATCATTTGATTATGGCGGTGTTGTAGTTGGTAATGATGATAAGACAGCACATTTATTAGGTAAACAAACTGGTGTGTTTAGTGGTTCAGTATTTTTCGATGAAATATTTAAACAATTAGGTTGTAAAGTAACATGGTTCATTAAAGATGGTGAATCATTTTCAATGAAGCGTGGTGATACAGCAGATACATTTAAACCACAAGTATTAGCACATGTAGTAGGACCAGTTAGAAATATATTAATAGGTGAAAGATTATCATTGAATATTCTTTCAAGATCATGTGGTATAACAACACAAGGTTACAATATAAAGAAATCAATTGGCGATGAATGGAAAGGTAAATTAGCAGGTACTAGAAAAACAACACCTGGTTTTAGATTAGTAGAGAAATTAGCATTACAAATTGCAGGTTTAGATACACATAGAATGGATTTATCAAGTATGATAATGTTAAAAGATAATCATATTTGGTCGTGTGGTTCAATTAAAAATGCTGTTGTAAATGCAAGATCAGTTGGTGGATTTTCATTGAAAATTGAAGTTGAATGTAGAAATCAAGCAGAAGCAATTGAAGCAATTGAAAGTGGTGCAGATATAGTTATGCTTGATAATTTTAATCCAACCCTTCTCTCATCAGTTAGTCAATATCTTAAACAACATTATCCACACATCACAATCGAAGCAAGTGGTGGTATAACTTCATCAACAATCACTCAATACACAGTACCAACAATTGATATCATATCAATGGGCAATCTCACTCAAGGTGTACCACACATTGATATTAGTTTAAAAATTCAAAAATAAATAAACTATAGTATTTTTAGTTTAAAATATTTCCAATTCAGAAATAATTGTATTTTATTTTTATTGTTTTGTTAATTATATACATGGTATTGTTATTGATTAATTATTATTAATTGATTGGTTTGTTGGTTGTTTGTATTATATATATATTATATTCGGGTTGATTTTATTATTATTATTATTATTAATTAATTTGATTACTTTTTCTATTTAAACTACAACTCTAACTGATCTTGGAATCATTTCACATACAAATGGAGTTTGACCTTTTAATTCACCATCAATATCAATAATTTCTTCGTCGATTTGATCTTCTAATTCGGAAAGGATAGTGTTACATTCGGTTTTAAGGATTTCAAGTGGATTTTTCATGTGTTCACGACCAGCTTTTACAGCAGCTTTAATACGTCTCTTTTCTTTTCTTAATCTCTTCTTTCTTTCTTTATCCTTTTTGAATGGAGTTATACTGAAACGTTTAACTTGTTTATAAATGACATAATCGAGTTCTGTGTGAGTTCCATCGTATACTTTTGTGAAAACACTCATCAAATCAAATGCTTTATGGGATTTAATGAGAATTAAATCGATGAGACCATCATTTAGTTTAGCTTTTGGTGCCATTTTCATACCTTTAGCAGCACCCATAATATTATTTACAATTGCAAGACAAAATTCATCTTCCAATGCAGTTACTTCACCATTTGCATCTTCATATTCGATACGTGCTAAAATTCTTTCACCACGGCAAAGCTCTAATAATGCAGCTGTAGTATAACGTACTGCTTTACCCATCCATCTCATCTTTTCTGCTGTAATATTAACTTTTGAACCAAGACCCCAATGAAGTGAATTGAAACAATAAATTGGTTCTGGTACATCGTCTTCCAATGGTAATTCAGAATCTTCATCGGAATTAGTGGACGCAATGGATGATGAACTATTTTCACGTGAATGTAAACCACCACCAGTTAAATTTGAACCATACTCCATGAGTGCATCTGGTCTGATTTGTCTGTATGCTTGAATTGAACGTCTACCTGCTTCTTGACTTGATGATAATGTCGATGCATCTAAATTTACATGTGCAAACTTTTTCTTTAATGTATTATATTCTAATTTTCTTCTTGAACATTCAGCGGAAATTCTACCTTTACCAATGATTGTAACTTTAGCAATATCAATTGGTACGGTTAAACCATTGACAACACGTTCACAAACATGTTTAATAGAAAGCTTTCCTTGAAGTTCCAATACAAATGAATTACCGGTACCTGCTGGTAAGCATGCCATAACAAAACGTTCACGTGATTCAACATCTCTTTTCATAATACCATTTACAGCTTCATGAATTGTACCATCACCACCTACTAAACAAACTACATCAATACCTTCAATATCCAATGTACGACATAATACTTCTGCATGTCCTTTATATTCTGTTGGAATTACATGTACTTTAATACCATGTACTTCAAAGTATTTCTTTGCTTCTGTCATAATCTTTTCACCAATTTTACTACCACTCATTGGATTGAAAATAATTGTTACATTGGATACTTTAATTCTATTTACACGTGATGGTTCACAAAATGATGGATGTGATAGTACTGATGTTTCATTTAAATCATTTACAAAGTTTTCCTTGTCACTATCCAATTGTTCTGACCAACTTCTTCTATTGTTACCAGTGTTGCTTACATCTGATGATGAATTATCTGCACCTGCTGGTGATGATGATTTAATAATTGGTGTTGATACTGTTGGTGTAATTGTTTGTTGTTCTGCTAATGGTGAATGTGATCCTGAAGGTGTTGCATCATTACCTTCCAATGAAATACCATTCAAAATGGAATCGGTTGATAAAATATTTGGTAATGATCCAGTTGGTGCATGAATCATTGGTACTGTATCAATTGTTGTTGTAGTGGTGTTTGTTGTATTTATAGCTGCAACATCTGGTGATTCTTCTAATGATGCTGTTGAACTTGAAATTGGTACTGGTATTGCTTCCATACTATGTGCTCTTTTAATACTTGATTTCTTTTCTTTCTTTTTCTTTTCTTTTTCTTTTTCTTTCAATTCTGCTTCACCCAATGATGCTGTACTTGAATTAACTTCACTGCCATTGCTACTTTCTTTTTTATGTTTAAATATATTTTTAAAACTACTAAATCTTGATACTGTTGGTGTTGTATTAGTTGATGTTGGTGTTGTTGGTGTTACTGTTGTTGTTGGTGTTTCTGACATTTTTTAAAAAATGTTTTATATATTATATTATTTGTATATTGTGTTGTGTTGTGTATTTATTATTATAAAATGTTGTTTGTATGTTTGTTGTTTGTTGTTTTGTGTAAATTTGAAAAAAAAATAACAACTCTATATATTGTACTACTACTATTATTACTACTAATTAACTTTTACTCTATATTCTGTGCGTTGTATTATTGTTGTTTTTATTTATTTTTATTTATTATTTGAAAAATGGATTAGTACTTAATATTTTATTTTTTTTTTATTTTATTTATTGATAAACAAGAAAAACATGAAATTTTTATTGAATGAATGAATGAAATAAATAAATTTATAAAAGATATATACAAATATTAACTAATTTAGTATAAAGTAATAAAAAAATGGATATATTATTATTATATTTTGATAGTACTATCATGGATGGTTTATCTTTTTTTATTAAATGAGTTTAAATTATTACTCTTTTTGTGTATTATTTTCTTTATTATTATTATTATTTAATTATTTAGTTATACATATATATTTTTTGTGTGTGTGTTGTAGTACAATTATGTATGTGTATATATTTGGTGGGTGTGTAAACGTGATAAACAATACTTTTTTTGTGTATGAAAATAATAAAAAGTATTATTAATCCTATGAAATTACTAAAAATAGTAAACCATTTGGCATGAATATATTAATTTTAATTTTAAAAAAAACAATTGTTTCAAAGCACCAATTTTTATTATGGCTGTGTATGTGTGTGAAAATACAATACTATTTTTAAAAAACTATGGTTTTTTTTTTTTAAATTTCTATTTTTCCCAATGTGGTAAATTTGTTTTGTATGTATATGCATGTGTATTATAATTTTATTTTTTAATTAAAATAAATAAAATAAAAAAAATAAAAAAAACTTTTTTGTATTGTTATTATTATTTTATTTTTTAAACTGAACAACAAAAACTCGTGTATATGTTTTTGTATGTATATATATAATTTTTGTGTATGTGGTATGAAATTTAAAATTAAAATACATATAATTATTCAAAGTTGATGAGTTAAAATGTTTTTGTTTTTTTATGTGTTGGTGTGTTTTGACTTTTTTATAAGTATTTTTAATTTAGATTTGAATATAAATTTCTTAAATTAGAAAAACTAGTCCCCTTTTTTCATTGATATTTTTTTTTTTTTTGACACATTCCATTCAAAATGACAATAATTACTTTTTTATTTTAATCGAAAAAAATATAATATATTTTGTATATAAAAAAAATAGAGAAAGAAAAAAAAATAGGGTGTAGTTTTATAAATATTATTATTGTTATATTACTATTATTATTGTAAATTTAAAAAATAAATAAAAACAAAATTAAAAAATTATTATTATTACTTTAATTATTATAATTTAATATAAAACAAATATGATGTAATAATAAATATTAAAAATTTAAAAAGGAGAAGAAAAAATAAAATAAAAAAATACAAGACACAATAGATGTTATCATGTTATCACAATTTGAAACAACATGTTATAATGTTTACATGATGATATGTTTATGATCTATAATGTAACAATGGTATTGTTTTTAAACAAATATGTGTGTATGTGCTATTTTGTCGTTTGTTTGTATGTGGTGAATATATATGTTATAGTGTTTGTGGGTTATAATTTTTAAAATTTATTTTTAATTTAAAATAATAGATTTAATATATAAATAATAAATATATAAAAAACAAAAGCAAATCTGTCTATTTTTATTGGACTTGTGTTTGCAATGGTTTTATTATTATATCACACTTTAAACAATTACCAAATACAAATATATATATATGTAATATTTACAATTTATTGATTATTACTGGTTGTATTGTTTGTTATTATTACTATTTAAAAAAAGTTATTTCTATAGTGCAATATTACACGTCTCCGATTACAAAAATTTGAAAAAAAATATTGAAAATAGAAAATAGGCCATTGGAAAAAAAAAAAAAAATTTAAAAAAAAAAAATATCATACACCCAAAAAAACCGCTGTAGCAACACAATATTTTCATTTAAAAAAATTATCGATTTTCAGACTTGAAGCAGGCCGTGTACAAAATTTGAAAAATGAATGAAATAACAACATTATTCGTTTTATGAAAAATTTACCTTTTTTTTTTTTTCAATAATTATATAATTGTTGCTATCACTGTTTAAAATACTGATATTATTACTATACTTTTTATTTATCATATGATTCAATTATTATTACAATTGTACTGTATTTGTATTATTACTATTTGTGAGGGTTGATTTTCAACTACTTATTATTACACCTTAATTTTATATATTTTTATTATGTGCAACGAACTGGGATATTTTTTATTTTTTTTTCGTAATGAGATTTCTTTTATTGTGAAAATCTATTTTTAATTATTATTGTGTTGACGAAAAAAAAAGAAAACTAATTGGGATTTATTAAATTATTATTTATTTTAAAAATGATTGTGATTGGATATTGTTTTATTTATATGTGTATCTATATAGTAATATATTTGTGTTTATTATATTTTTTGATTTGTAAAAAAAAAAAAAATATTTTAAAAAATATAGTTGATGGTAAAAAAAAAATTAATGAGGTATTTTGGAATCATATAAAATGATAAAATTCAATTGTTGTTGAATAATTGTTGTTTCAATATCGCGAAATAACCCTGTGTTCTAGTGTGCGTCATAAATTATTCTGGTGTGTCCACATTATTTATTACAAAACAAAAGAACATAACTGGCATTTTTTGTTTTTTTTTTAATTTTTTTAATTTTTTTTAATTTTTTTTCCGTTATATTTTTTTCAGTGACATCCGATAGCGCTATCTAAAAATTTTGTTTAAACATATTTAGTTCCAATATCATAATCATTATGTAAACATATCGAAGTCAAACCATTATTTGTTAAAATTGTCAGAAATACAATGATTATAAATAGATTTCAGAATGTTTTTTTGTACAATGTATTATCTATATGCTTCATGAAATATTTATTTATGGTACACATCTTTTGTTGTAGAATAAACAATACTATAATAATATTGTTGTTTCCGTATTATTTATTGTTATTAATTCTGGTAAATAAATTTATTTTTGTTCTTTAATTTTTTTTTTTTTCACCAAAACACAAGAACATCCATATCAAATTTGTAAATGATTCCGGTGTATTTGATAAATAGTAATATATGACAGTTAAAAAATAAATATATTGCTTAAATTTGAAAAATAAAAATAATTAGTGTGTTTTGTTTTATTATTTTTCATTTTTTCATTTTTTTTTGTTATTATTATTATTGTAATTACAAAAATGGATATTAAAATTAAATATGATAAATTACATGTGTTTTTACAAGATATCAAGCCAGTTAGATAACAATAATAACAACAAAAAAGTGTAATTATTGTAGTTGTTCAATAATTGATACAGAATTTTCAATTGAATCAGTTGACGATCGTACTTTAATTGAATTAAAAAAAGATGATAATACCAATTTAAAAAGTTTAATATCAAATTTATTTTCTTCTTGATTACCCTCTTTAATTAAAGGTAACTATCATAATCTATTACCATCTCATCATCCATATAAGATATTAATACATACCTTTTACAATAGTAATTACAATTCCGGGTATAAAATTAAAATTGAAAGTTTAGGATGGAGTTCAGCTTTAGAAGTAATTGAAAAGAATCGTAAAGAAGATTTATTGATTGATAATGGTATATTTTTTGATGTCAAGTTTGAAAAGTTATTAATTTATCAACCAATGGTAGCAACATCATCATTGGAAGAAAGTGTAAATTTAGGTTCAAAAAGAAAATTAAATCATCATGATCAACAGCAACAACCACAACAAACAAGAAATTTAAACCAGAATCCAGATGATAGTATAAAAGTAATGTTGAAATTAATAAAAAAGTGTTATTAGAATTTCATTGGTTTATAATTTTTATAGAGAAGATGATAGCAAAGAATTGGTAATTGGAAAAGAAAATGAAACAAAATTTAGAATTAACACAAGAATTGTTAATTAAAGAATTTGATCAACAAGTGTTGGATATTTACAATGCCAATGAAAATAATCCAATTATTTATCTATGCAAATCAAATGAAGAGTTGGTTAATTCATTTTTAATAGATGCATCAAAAAGTGAACATTCTAGTTTAATGGTATTCAAAGGTACATTGCATATTCGTAAAAAGGGTTATGATAAATATTGTAAAGATTTTGAAACGTTGTAAATATTAAATCATTGGTAGACCAATATTTTTTTAAAGTTAATGATCAAGTCTTAATTGAAATTGATTATCTTCAGATATCAAATAATGGCAATGGTAATGATAAATCAATAATTGATACATTATATATATAATTCAATTGATAAAAAGGAACAACAGGCTACATATTCATATGATTTCAAACCAAAACCATTTTCATTGAATTGGGTAAATGAAAATAATTTAAATACTTGGGAATAGATTAAGGTGTAAAAATATTAGTCATAAAGAAAGAATACCATTAATGTACAAATTTAGCGAGTCAAATACTGAACAACCATACAGTTGTGATATTGGTAGTTTATTAAAGGAAATTATAACTTTACATTAGTTGAAATTGATCAAAATGGCAATTATAATTTACCACTTCGTATTCAAGTAGGTTTTAATTTGATTTTGTGTTTTTCAACTTGATTAAATAATTAATTTTAACAGTTATATATATTATATATTATATCAATATAAAATAAATGGTATTAGTAAAAGCAGGTTTTGTTGGACCACCACAAGGTCAGAGAGGAGATGGATTATGGGATTGGGTAAAAAAAGGTCATAGATTTGTAAAAGATAATAAATTAATTTCTAGAGGTTTGAATACGATTGGTGATTTAACTGGAAATAGTATTATTAAAACAGCAGGGAATGTTGCTGGTACAGTTGGGTACGGAAAGAAAAAAGGAAAAAAGGGTTCCACCCCTTCCAGACGGTAATATCTATTTTATATTTTAGATATTATAAATTTTTTTAAGTTAAACTCTAGAGTTTTATATTTGCAAGGTAATACATCAACTTTCAAAATAGCAACTGCTTCTGAAAATCTATATGCAAGTTTGATAAATCCATATGATGGTGGATCAACTGTAAATATTGCACCAAATGGTACAACTCAAACTAGTATTTTAAATGTAGGTGGGATATTATCAGTTAATACAATTAAACCAATATCTGGAACTCAAATAACTATTTCTGGTAATGCTTATTTACCTGGTTATGGAGCAATAGATGGTACATTAAATTGTAATATTGCTATTGTAAGAAATTATTTAAAAACCAATTCAATCTTACCATACTCTGGTACTCAATTATCATTAGGTAATATAGTTACCTCAAAAATTAATGTAGATAATATTCAGCCTAATGTCAGCGCATACAACAATGGGACCAATTAAATCAGGTAGTTTTGAATCATCTGGTGATATTACATGTGTTGGTACACTAAAAACAAATCATATATCTGATGTATCGGGCGGGGATATTAATGTACATAGAGCTTTTAAACTTATAAACAATAATTATCAATTATATGTGCCTTCTAAATTAAATTATTATGAAGAGTTTAGCCAAACTGGTATTTTATATTGGGGAACTGATGTAAATAATAGATTACAATATATAACAAAAATGAATTACTTGAGGAAAGGTAATCTTGTTACAATTTCTTTTGGTGGTGCGAGATTTACAAATAATCCATATACACATAATGTTACTCCATCTGGTTTTGATTTCTCAAACTTTATAATTCCTGATAGATTTATGTACAAAACAAATCTTGTTGATACTGCTGGTTGGTTAGAGGTTAATTATTACAATGGAACAAGTTCACCAAGTATCAACAAGGAATGTATTATATCTTAATTCATTTACTGTACAAAATACTGACGGAACACCAATTTCATATCTTATGCAATTTTATGGAACTGGGAATTATTTACAATTAAATCCAATGTCATGGTCATATGTTATCTATTAAAAAAAATGATCAAATTAATATCTATTTTTTGCACCATATTCATTGTTTAAAAGATATTGAATATATTCGTTTGATTTATTCTTATTTTTACAAGGATATTCTTCAATTAATTCAATATATATTTCACTTTCATCCATCATCTCATATAAATACCTAAATTTAGTTGATAATCTTGGTTCTAATTTATGTCGTTCATATTCTTTTTTATGTTTTGATAATATATTCCATAATGGACCTGTTGTTGCTCCAATAAAATATTCATCTCTATTATCTTTTGATATTATTTTATATATTTTTGTATTATTATAGTCAATCATTCTCGTAAAGAACTAAGTTCCTTAAACCTCCTTATTTATGTATAAAATCATTTGTTTAAATATATTTTTAATGTATGACTATTTTCTTTATCTATCATCACTCTATCAATAACTCTAACAAATTGCGGTTGGTTAATTGGTTGTATTGAATAATTTTGCAATAACATGTTGTGCATCTCATATTGATCATAAATAAATAATAATTGGTGTGGTCTGATTTTGTCTAAATATGTTTTTGTTGATAATATTATTGAATGTTTATCATTAAAAATTTTATAATGTTGAAGTATGTAGTGCCGCTCTTTGAAATTCATGTTTTTTATATCTGCATGTTATGAAAAGTTAAAAATAGAAAAACAGTTGGAAATTATTTAATTTTTTTTTTTGAATTTTAATTTTTTTTATTTCATTTTTAAAAAATTGAATTTTTATTCATATTACATCAACACTATCTCTATGTAATAATTTTGTTATGTAACAAAAGTTATTTATTTCATAATACTAACATTTTTTAATATTATTAATAGTTACAATGAATAGCCAAAACACATCAGAAAGCGTCAGAAAAAGTACATCACAAAGACCATACAATACTGCACTTGGATGGAATCAGGGTACACCGGACACTACTCCAGGTAGTTATACCTATATTATCAGATAAGTTAATCGCTATCTTCTCATCTTTGTAGGTTATCAACATTATGGAAACCTTTCTCTTGTACTTAAAATAAAAAAAAATAAAACAATCACTTCCGCAAATTCGCAGTTTTTTGCGGACTTTAATTTTCACCAACAATAATTATTTATTTATTTTTTCGCGTGTAGAAATGTAGAGAGTAGAGTGATTCTGACGAACTAGTACGGATTACACAAATGCATAAATATTGTGCACGTCATATAAAATCAATAGAGAACCCCTGTAACTACTCTTACGTTATGCACAGCACGATATTGTGTTTGTGTAATTCTATGTGTGTGTATTAAAATCAAGAGAGATTGTTAGTACGTTATCATTATACATGACGTACACAGTTTGCACACTTTTTTATGTTTTCGTACTTTTTTTTACTACCCACTCTACAACTCTATTTTTCTACGTATATAAAAAATTAAAATAATATTAATATAGTTTAGAGTGATTTTAGGTTATAGGAGAATAGCCGAAGGCTAATGCGATAGGGAAGCAGCAAAGCGTTCTCTCACACGTTCTCTCACACGGAATTATTGAAAGAATATTCATCGTCATTTATAGATTCACTTGGTGAACAGTTATTAAATAAAGTTAATCAATTTGAATTCACTAGTCAGATATTCAACAATAAATTGGAAAAACAAAGTTTTAAATACATTTCAAATTTATTATCAAAAAAGTCCAAATGCATTCAAACAACATCATTATGAATTGAAATTGAAATATGTTAAATATATTGATGGATTATGTAGTTCAAATCAAGACAATATTGAATCATCACTTATAAATTAGCAAAAAGTTTTAAAAATTGATAAAAAAGAATCATACATTTTACAATCTAAATTATCAAATACAATAATTAAACAAGGTAATTTACTTGGTTTCAAATTTTTCAAACAATTTCAACATAACCAAGAATGTTATCCAAAGTTTAATATTGAAGCATTGGTTAATTGTTAGAGAGTAGTTGTTTATTCAGAATATTTAAAATTTAAAAATGTTCATAATTGGGAATTTTTATATTAATGAAAAAGTGATTACCATTAAAAAGTTGAACATCAAGAAAGAGAATCTATAATTAAAAAATATACAACATAAAATTACATATTCAGTAAATGAAAAATTATCATACAATTATAAAAGAAACCATTTGACCAAAAGAAAATCAAATCACTGTTGAAAAAAGAAATTTTTATTTTCAAAATCATTTAAAAAATAAAAAATAATTAAATAAAAAGATTTATGTTTTGGTTAATGTACAAATTGGGGAGCGTGGTGTGATTATATTATCATTTTATTATTACAATTGTTTGTTATCTTTTGTTTGTTTTTGATTAAGAAACAGTAAAAGTTAAAAATTTTAAATTTCCATTCCAATCTTTAGAAGATCTAATTGAATCATTTGAAATTATATATTGAGAAGTTGATATTTTTCCATTGTTACCCCACAACTCTATTTTTGATACCTTTACATTACCAGTATTTATATTTTCTATATTTATAATCCAACTATTAAATCTAATAAAACTTAGATTTGATTGTTTTGCAATTTGAAAAGATCCTTCATCATCTGAATAAACTTCCCACAATTCCGCAGGGTCATCACAGTTACCGCCTGAGGGTTATTAGGATAATTGTATCGTTAATTAGTGACTGTTTTTATAGTATAATACCCTTCGGGTATGTTTTGTACCACAGATATATTTAGAGATGGTTTTATAGCATATTGTAAATTATTAGGATATTGTGAACCACTTACCGCAGTTATATGTAAATGTACCAACATAATCATCCTTTATATAAATAATAAAAATAAAATATTAATATCATATGACATATATAAAACTAAATCATGTGTGTTTTGCAATTTGAAATGTCCTTCATCATCTGAATAAACTTCACATAATTCGCAGGTTCATCACAATTACCGCCTGAGGGTTATTAGGATATATTGTTCGCTAATTTTTATGAGGATTTTTATAATAATAAAATATTAATACATACACATTCAAATTTTACTCTTTGATTGTTACCAATCATTACAAGAAATTCTTTTGACATTTTATAAAGTGTCTTTCTTTTTTTTTTTAAAATAGATAATAATTAATAACTTTTAAATAACTAAGAGAAATGAAAATATAAAATAAAAAAAAAAAAAAGTAAACCACCTAAAACAGAATGCAAAAACTGTCGGGTAACTGTTTATTTTATTTTTCTCACCCAGATATTTTTTTGGTTTTAAAAGACTAAAAAAAAAATCCAATTATCGCATCATAAAACTTTTATTTTTTTGTAAAATTTATTTATTATGATTTATAATTTTTGTGCACAATTTATATAATTGCCAAAACTAAAATTTTAAAATTTTTAAACATTTAAAAAATCTGGTGGTTTTGAATTTACAATTTCAACATAATCATCAATTATTGATTCTTCAGGTTCCATCAACTTACTATAAAATGGTGGTTTATATAAATTTTCATTATATTCACTAAAAGAATAACATGTATCATTAAAAGTTGAAAAATGTTGTTGTTTATCGTTACTACTAATACTACTACCACCGCTACCACTTTCACCATTTTTACTTTTACTTAATAAACTTGTAATTTCATCATTTGAATCTTGACTATTAATAGAATGTTTTTTATCAACGTTGTGATTATTATTGATATCAGATTCACTTTCATTTGTATCTAAAATACCATGTTTTGAAACTGGATAATACATTTGTTCACAGTAGATCCAATAGATTATAGTTACAATAAATGGTACAACTACAAAAGAACCATAATAAAATTTGTAAACATTGAATGTACCAATCATTAATAATTGATAAATTAACAATGCAACAAGTGTACGTCTAAATGACATTGGATAAAATGCAAATGCACCAGATTGATGATGTGGTGTATTTACCCAAATTATATTATATTTATGTACCAAGTAAGATACACCAAAATACCATACACCAAAAATCAAAATAAATGGAGCCAATGTTGAATATGCAAAACATAATTGAAGTATTAATAAATTATATGCATAAAGTTGACCATATTTAAATGATTCACTTGCAGTAGTTTGTTGAATTTCACGTTTTGTTTTTGATAACCATTTTAATTTCAATACCATGATAATCAATGGAGTAATTCTTAACAAATTCATTGTCAATGCAGTTGCTGCCAACAGCACATAATTTATCATCGCAAATGATAAACCACCCAATGAATTTGCAAGTGTTGCTGTTATAGATGGTGGATTATTAATGATTGCTCCAATTGATTGAAAAATTGAACCAGCAATCGCAGATACCAAAAATACATTGAATACAAGGAATAGGAAATACTTTGAGAATACAGATGCTTCAATACGTGAAAATGAATAGTATCCAGTTATTTTTGCAAAAATTGTAATAATTGGAATTAAAAATGACATAAATATAATCAATGCCAATGAAGGTAGGAAACCAGTAAGAAAACCAGTTAATCTTGGACTTTTATTAATTAAATCAACCAACCATGAAAATGCTTTAATCTCTTGAAGTGTACCTAAATTTGAAATGGATGCTAAAAATGTAACTGGAATTGAAAAAAAGAATACCAATAAAAATGTCATTACCAATACAACACAATAACGAATGAAATATGTTTTTGCACCTATATGAATATTTGGCCAATAAACATCATTTGGATCTGGTGCACTTGATCTTTGTAACATAACATTATTAATTCTTTTACCCATTATAGTTTGAACTAATATCTTTGGAATTGCTTTACTTTTAAATACAATAAAACCACTACCGCCACTCTTTTTATCATATATATCTTTTACTTTAATTAGTTTTTTAATTATACCATCATCGCCAGAGGATTGATATTGTTCTTTCTTCTCTACTAATTGTTTAATATGATTATCATATTGAATTTGTGAATCTTGTTTCTTTTTATTAATTGTTTCTTCAAGTTTTTCAATCTTTTCCGAATAGTAATTGATTGAATCTACTTTTTTACCACACCAACCAAATAAACCAGACTTTCTAGTTGGTCTTTTTTTTGTTGCATTTAATTTATGAACAGCAGAATCTAAATTTCTAATGTAAAATTCTCTTTCATCAATTAATGAATGAATACCACCTGGTACAGGATATTGTAATGAAACGTCTAAAATATCAGATGGTTTACAAATGTATTTACTGAAATAATTGATTACATTATCCTTTGAAAACATTGATACTGGTATATCACGTACAAACATTGTATAATTCATTAATCTTGATTGTTGTTTAAATTGTATACGTTTACTTGTAAATTCTTTGTAATCTCTAAATGTAAAGAATATTACAACCACTGTAACAATTGAAACAAACCAAAAATGAGCCCATAATAATGATGAACCAATTTCAATGTTACCCATTGATAATGTTGATAATCCAATTACTTCATCTGGTATTGTTCCATCTTGTTGTACTTTTCTATTTTCATTGTATTTACCTTTGGAATTAACAGGGAATAACATTATCCATCCAATTGCCATCAGGGTCGTAACAATTTTAAAATTTGTTTTTAAATTAACCAAATACATATAACCATCCAATCCTGATATATCAATTAAATCTTGATTCTTGAATTTAACTGTATCTACAATCCATCCGAAAAAACTATTTGATGGTTTAATTCTAACACCACTTTCTCTTTTTTCATATCTATATTGATAAAACAATGGATATCTCTTTCTTAGGAAACAAAATGTTAAAAACACTACTATTGAAATACCAGAATTTATCAACAATGATATAACTAATGCATTATCTTGTATTTCATAACGATTTGTTGAATTATTATCAACACCACTATTACTATTGGTTGTACTACTGCTTGTATTACTATAAAAATATAAAGTATTCATTATTATTTTATATAATTATGTAATGTAGTTTTATAGTTTTTATAATTTCATATTTAAATAAAAAAATAAAAATGAAAATAAATTTTAATTTTTTATGTGAAAATTCAAACCAATAATATTTATTATTTTTTTTGTGTGTGTTTGTTTTGTTTTTATTAATTATTTAATTTTAAATTAAATAAAAAATATTATGTGTTTTTTTTTTATTTGTACGATTGAAAACTAAGTTTTTATTTTATTATTTTATTATTTTATTATATTTTTTTTTTTAATAGATACAATCTTTACCATGTTTAATTAAACTAAAAACTGGATACTGGTAACCAGGTACTACTTTAATGAAATAATTTGATATATTTAAAAATGATTTATCAATATAGTATCTATTATTAACAATACTAGCTTCTCTTAATGTTATATTACCACCTGAAAATGTTGGAAATAATATTTATATTTATAGTATGATTCATTATCACTATCACTAATATCATTGCAGCAGCTATCACTATCACTATTATATGTTTTTTTAGTACTATTTGTTCTTTTATTACTCATTTTTTAAAAAATGATGCTTATTTGTTTGATGGTGTAATTTTTATTAAAATTAAAAAAAAAAAAAAGTTGGGATCTGGAAATTTTGATGTTTTTTGTTTTATTATTTACACATTATTTGATATTACAAATTAGGGTATTATCCTTTTTAATAATAATCCAGTATTATTTATACCATCATGTTTAATTAAACAAGAAACAGGATTGTGATAACCAGGTATTGATTTAATGAAATGATTTGATATATTTACAAAAGTAGTATTTACATGTTTAATTTCTACGTGACATCTATCACCAAAGATTTCAACAATTCTTAATTTGGTATTACCACCATTAAATGATGGAAATAATATATAAATATCATCATTATATGTAGCTGATTTAATTTTAACTGCTGAACTTGAAGATGTAATTTCTGTATTATCATTTAAATGAATTGTATATGGTGTTGTTTTTGTTGTTTTTGGTGATGATGATACTACTGCTGCTGATAATTTCTCTTCTTTCTCTTCCTTTTCTATAATGTTATTTAATGTTGTTACTTTAGTCTCCAATGTACCAACTTGTTTCTTTAAACCTTTATTTTCATTTTCATATTTTTGTAATTTATCCTTTAATTCTTTTAATCTATCTTTGATATTATTGTTTTGTTCTTCTTGTTCTTCCTCTTCCTCTTTATCTAATGGTGGTTGACATACAGTTGTTGTTAAACTACTATTTTTGTTACTTGTATCACCACCTCTTGGTTTACTAACCCAATCTGGAGATGAACCAAATTGTTTTTTTAATACTGAAATTTGACTAATGAGAGTAGCGAAATTTATTTTGTTAAATTTTTCACTACCTTCCATTATCTTTTTAATTGCATCTGTATCTGAAGTATAATTTGCTCTAATTGATTTAAACAATCTCCAAAATTCTAATCTATCTTCAGGAATTGGTTTTTTTGGTTTAGGTGGTGGAGGTGGAACTGTAATGTTATGTTTGTATCTTAATCTTGATACTCTTCTTTTAATTTGTGAGTGTGAGCCTTCTTTAGTAAATTTCTTTTCCTTGATTATACTATCTGTGAATGCTACATCTGATGGAAATAAGTGTCTTGACTTTTTAATTAATTTTAATAATTCTAAATCTGTTTCTTCATCCCATACAATTGCTCTACTTCCATTATTATCATTATTTTCTTCATCATTGTCTTCATTGTCATCTTCAGAATCAACATTATCATTTACGTAATATTCATCGTCTTCATCATCAAAGTCATCATAATTATAATTTTCAACTTGGTATTCACCATCACTATCTTCGTTTTGTCTTGTTGATTTCGTTGATTTTGTAGTTGGTGTTTTTGATTTGTATAAAGTTTTCAAATAGGATATCTTTTTTGAAATTTGTCTTGGGGTATACATTTTATAATTACTTGATTTTGATAATGCTCTTGCAGTTGCTCTGTCACTTTCATGTGATGGTCTTGTTGTTATAAATGATGTCCATAATTGATATAATTGGTCCTTGCTTAATGGCTTTAATTTTTTATTTGAATGCTCGGCGGTGGAACCTTTATGATTATAATCATTATCGCTATCATCACTATAGCTACTATCACTATCACTATTATTATATACACTACTACTTCTTGTTCTTTTATAATTATTGCTCATTTATTTATTTATTTGTTGTACATGTAGAATTATAAGTTATTTATATGTGTATTTATTATGTATAAAAAAAATAATGAAAAAAAAAAAATAAAAACTGAAATTATTTTTCATATATTTTAGGAACATATATGGTTTACATACGATACGCTTTTGGGGTTTTTTTTTATTTTTAGATTGAAATAAATATTATTATATACAGAGTTTTATTATTTTATTTTAATTAATTATTCTAATGTACCATAGGAGTTAACTTTTTTAAATAGATACCATTAGTATCTTTTCCATTATGTTTTATTAAACTAGAAACTGGAAATTTGTAGCCTGGCATTACTTTAATGAAATGATTTGATGTATTTACAAATGATTTATGTTCATATTCAATTACTATATGATATCTATTATCAACTATACCTGCTACTCTTAATGTTGTATTACCACCTGAAAATGTTGGAAATAATATATAAATATCATCATTTGATGATGGTAATTTAATTATTGCTGCGGAATTTGATGATGCAATTTCTGTATTATCATTTAAATGTGATGAATATGTAGTTGGCGTAGTTGTTGTTGACGTTGATGTAGGTGATAAAAATTTCTTTTCTTTCTTTACTTTCTTTTCTTCAATAATTTTATTTAAATTTGTTACTTTATTCTCTAATGTTCCAACTTTACTTTTTAAACCTTTATTTTCATTCTCGTACATTTTTAATTTATTAGTCATTTCTTTAATTTGTTCTTCTTCGTCATAGTCATCTTCCTCTTCTTCATCATCGTCAACTTCTTCTTGATCTATTAATGGTGGTACTTCTGGTGCTATATTGTTATTATTATTACCTTCATTACTATCACTTCTTTTTCTACCTCTACTTGTAACACAATTTGAAGGTAATCCATACTTCTTTTTAAATTGATATACTATAGTTGATATTTGATTATAACTGAATTGACTATATTTTTTATTTTCTAATAACTTTTTAATTGTATCTGTATCTGATGTATAATTTGCTCTAACTGATTTAAATATTGTCCATAATTCTAATTGATCAATTGGAAGTAGTTGTTTTGATGGTGGTGTATGATGTACGGGTGGTGGTATTATTGGTGGTATTACAGGAGGTGCTGTTGTTGTTGTTGTAGTAGTTGTCGTTGAAGTTGGTATTTGAATATTATATTTAAGTCTTAAGTATGAAGTTCTTCTTGATATTTGTTTAGGTGTATATATTCTACTACCATTACCTAAACTTTTATCTTTAATTATTCTTTGTGCAAATGCTACATCAGTTTGAAATGATGAACGATGTAATTTATATAATTTAATTAATTCTGTATCTATATCGTCATTCCATATTCTAATAATATTTGGATTTCTCATATTACCACCACGACCATTACTAGTAGTACCACTACTTGGTTCATCATTATCATCTTTACCATTTTCTTCATCTTCTTCTTCTTCGTCATCATCACTATCATTAAATGTATAATTCTCTTCTACATGATATTCTTCATTGTCTTCTTCTTGTTCTGCTTGTTCTTGTTCTTCCTCTGCTTCTTCTTCTTCATCATCATCGCTACCATTTTTATTATTTGTTGTTGAAATTGATGATCTTAATCTTCTTTCTGGTCTTTTTGTTACTCTTGTTTGAGTGTAAGTTGTTGACATACCTAATGTTGCTCTTCTTCTTTTTATATTTGCTATTTTCTTTCTAATTTGATATGGAGTGTACATACTAAAACTATCATTTTTTGATATTTCATTTGCAGTTGCTATATCAGTTTCATGTGATGGTCTAAGTTGTGAATAAACTGTCCATAATTTATCTGATAATTCTTCTCCCCATGGTTTACTTTTTTGAAGTATTTTAGATCTTTTATTTGACGCTTCATTATTTACTTTTTTTGTTGGAGTATCATCATCTCCACTTGAATCACTATTGCCACTACCATCACTATCTTCACCATCACTATATATAATATTATTTGTTCTTTTACTCATGATGATTTATTTGTTGTTTCTGTTGTGAGCATGCCAATATAAAAAAATAAAAAATTAAAAATAAATTTATGAAATCAAAAAAAAAAAAACATAAATTTGCACGGATACAATCCAACGCTAATTTACAGGAATAGGGTGTATTGTATAGTTTTTATTTTCTTTTTAATAATAAACCAATGCCATTATTATCTTTACCATTATGTTTAATTAAACAAGAAATTGGATATTGGTAATCAGGCATTACTTTAATGAAATAATGATTTGATATGTTTGAAAATGCTTTGTTTTCATGTTTAATTTCAATATGGTATCTATTATTAACAATACCAACTATTTTCAATGTTGAATTACCACATGAAAATGATGGAAATAATATTAAAATATCATCGTTTGAATTTGGTAATTTAATTATAACAGCAGAATTTGATGATGTACCCCAATGAATTTGGTGAAGTTTAAATTTAATTCTTTATTTTCTAATGTACTAGCTTGACTATTTAATTCTTTATTTTAATTTTCGTACATTTGTAATTTATCATTTAATTCTTTGATTTGATCTTCTTCATCATCTTCATATGTTTAATTTTTTACTTATTCTTGATTTTAAATTCGAGATTATACAAGCAATTTGAGATGCGCTGTAATTGTTTTTAAATTTTTATTATCCTCCATAAACTTTGCAATAGCATCTTTATCAGTAGTATAATTTGGTCTTAATGATTTAAATAATCACCATAATTCTAATCTTTCTTCTGATATTGGTACAGGTGGTCTAGGTGCACTGGATACTTTAATATTAAACTTATTCCTAAATCTTGATAACTGTCTACTTATTTAATCAAATGAAAATTCATCTCTATTAGCTTTTATCATCCATTATTTTACGAGTGAATTCTTTATCAGTTGAATATAAATGTCTTGAACCTTTGTATAATTTTAATAATTCTTCAATTGCTTCTTAGAATTTTCTAAAAAATGCAAATTGAATTTCTTTATTGCCGCTAGTACTATCTGGTTCATCATAATCGTCATTGTAATTGTCATCAACATAATAATCATCATCGTTATCATTACTATCATCATCAAAACTATCAGTGGTTGATGTTGTAGATGTTGTAGTTGTTATAGTTGGTTTTTGAATTTCTTTCTCTTTTTAGTTTTATGTTTGCTATTTTCTTTAATTATTGAAGAGGACATATTAAAAGTTTCTGCTGATATCTTGTTGATAAATATCATTTATTTGTTGTCGGTTTTTTATAAAAATGAAAAAAGATAATAAAAAAAAAAGCAGAAAGATTTTAAAATTGTGTTGAAATACTTTAAATTAGTAAACCATAATTAGTTTACAACTTAATAAGGTAAAAAATTCAAATTATAATTAAATAAATAAACAAAATATTTTTTTTAAAATTTAATAAATTTGTATTTATTATTTATTTATTTATTTTAAATTGATCTTGAAGCCAATACAGTTGAATTTGAGTTAAAAACCCAGCCTTCCGGAGTATCAAGTAAATCAACTTTAATTATTTTCTTTTCAGCACTAACATTTATTGCACCAGTAATAAAACTATCACTACTTTTTGGATCATTTAAACCATCTTTGAATACTGGACGATTTGGATTCCAAAATTTTCTTTTACCTTGATTAATTAACACATGATATATTGAATTATCTTCATATGTAACTCTAATTGTTAAATCACAACCTGTACCATGACAATACCATGGGAATGTACCAGTGTTTGGAATAATATCAGCAACTTGTGTTTTAACACTTGGGTCAAATTGACGTAATATGTTTCCTTTTGAAGAATATAGCCATGGATAAATTTGAGTTAATTCAGAAGGACCAACCCAAGAATGAGTAAATACAATAGTATATGTTTTAACATTTCTAATAATTGGTGTTAAATTATCTAATCCATATAAACCTTTGTCAGTGGTAACTGGTTTATAATCATAATGAACTAATGAAGTTTGATTCCATTTATAATATTTACCAGTTGATTCATCATAGTTTATTTTATCAACAAAATTATTTTGCATATTTGCCATTTCAAAATCTTGAAACATACCATAGATGTATCCTTTTGAATAATGACCATTACCACCTTGCATTAAACTTTGTTTAAAACAACGACCTCTACTATCAAGTACTGAATGTTTTTCACATCCTTTTAATTCAGCACAAGTTGAAGCAATTGTATTACTAAGGAATTCCATATGATTGAAATCAAATCCCCATTCAGACCCATTTAAACTACCTTGTAAATACGGATTATTACCAGCTGCATATGATTCACCAGAATGTGGATTTCCTAATGCATGTCCAACTTCATGAATGAATGTACCACGATATTTATGATCACCACTTGCTCTTGATCCACCAATAGATGCAAGACCACCCCATGTATCTGCATATTTTCCTTTATCATCCAATTGTAAAATTGACACATATGTATTAACTGAAGTACTTGATTCACCAAATGCA
>JABXES010018146.1:0-14787 GCA_013375695.1 Dictyostelium brefeldianum | reverse complement strand
TTTTTTTTTTTTTAAAATTAATTTTTTTTATTTTAATTTAAAAAAAATTTTTATTTTTTTTTTTTTTTTTTTTTTTTTTTTTTTTTAATTTTTTTTTTTTTTTTTTTCAATTTAATTTAAAAAAAAAAACTATTTCAATTTAAAATAATATCTCTTATCTATATCTATATTTGTATTTATCTGTTTTATTTTATTTTTAAATTAATAAACAATAATAAATCTGTATTTTTTTATACAAAAACAACAACAGAATGGATAATAAAACATCTGAAGAAATAAAGGTTGAAGAACAACCAATAAAAACAAGCGAACCAACAACAATTGTTGGTGAAAATGTTGAACCTGTTACCACAACAACAAAAATAGTTGAAGAAACTACAACTACAACAGTACCTGTAACAACAGAAGCAACTACAACAGAAGCAACACCAGTTGCAACTGAAACTACATCTACTACAACAACTACTACTACAACAACAACAACCACTGCACCACCAGCAAGTCAACCAAAAACAACAACCACCACTACAAATAAAAAACATTTAAGAACAATTCCAATGCCATCAACAATTATGGAAGCATTAGAATATACAGTTAATAAATTACCAGATCAATTAGCAATGAGAGTTCAAAGAAATGGAGTATGGAAAAGATGGACATGGTTACAATATAGAAATGAAGTTATTGCAATGAGTAAATCAATGATATCATTGGGAGTACATTCAAGAAATGGTGTAAACATCATTGGATTCAATTCACCTGAATGGCATATTGCATATTTAGCAGCAATCTATTCAAATGCATTACCAACTGGTGTATACACAACATCATCACCAAGTCAATGTGAATACTTTGCAACTCATTCCGATGCTCAATTATTATTTTGTGAAGACGTTGCCCAATTAAATAAATATTTATCAATTAGAGATTCAATTCCAAATATTAAAGCAATTGTAATAATGGAACCAAAAACTGATGTAGGAAGTACTACAGCATCAACTGGTAAACAATCTGAAACATCAGGTGGATCATCATCAAGCCAAACATTAGAATCTGCAGTAGCAATGGCAAATAAATATCCAGGTTACGTTTATACATGGGATCAATTTATATTGTTAGGTAAAGATTTAACAGATGCAGATGTCGAAAAACATTCAAGAATTATTAAACCAAATGAAGTTGCAACATTGATTTATTCAAGTGGTACAACTGGTAATCCAAAAGGTATCATGTTAACACATACAAATATTCTATGGACTGTTCATACAATTGGTTATGAAGTTGTAAATGAAGCTGCACCACAAACTGAAAGAATTATAAGTTATTTACCATTGAGTCATATTGCTGAACAAGTTGTATCCCTCTATGCACCAATTGTATTTGGTTTTCCAGTTGCTTTTGCTCAAAAAACTGCATTGAGTGGATCATTGATTGAGACACTTCAAGAAATTCGTCCAACTATATTCTTTTCAGTACCAAGAGTTTATGAAAAGATACAGGTTAAAATTCAATCAACATTGGCACAGAATAAAGGATTGAAAAAGAAATTGGTATCATGGGCTCAAAAAAAGGGTGTTGAAGGTGGTTATAAACTTCAAAAAGGTGAAAAGAAACCAAGAGGTTATGGATTTGCAAATACATTGGTTTACAAAAAGGTTATTAAAGGATTAGGGTTGGATCAATGTAAATTATTGGCATCTGCTGCTGCACCAATTTCTGTTGAAACATTGGAATTCTTCCTTGGGCTTGGTATTACTATTTGTGAAGCATATGGTATGAGTGAATTATCTGGTCCACAATCTGTTGGTTATCCATTAGCTAGAACAGGATCAGTTGGTAAAACAATACCTGGTAGTGAAGTAATCATTGCTGCGGATGGTGAAATATTAGTTAAAGGTCCAAATTGTTTTATTGGTTATTATAAAAACAGTGAAGCATCACATGAAGCAATTGATAATGAAGGTTGGGTACATACTGGAGATATAGGTCATATTGATAAAGATGGTTTCATTTTCATTACTGATAGAAAGAAAGAATTGATTATTACAGCAGGTGGTGAAAATATTGCACCAACATTAATTGAAGGTTACCTTCGTCAAATTATTGGTGTTGAACAAGCAGTTGTAATTGGTGATCGTCAAAAGTATTTAGTTGCATTGTTTACAGTTAATCCAGATTTATTCAAATTGTTACCAGGTCAAGGTTACACTTCTAAATTACCAACATCAATGCAAGAAGCTTCTGTTGATAAAGATTTCAATGAATATATTAATAAACAAGTTCAAGAAATCAATTCAAAATTACCAAATGTTTCAACTATTAAAAAATTCAAAATTCTAACTGTTGAATTTCAAGAAGTTGGTGAATCATCTGAATTAACACCAACAAAGAAATTAAAAAGAAGAAATATTAATATGAAATTCCAAAATGAAATTAGAGAATTATATGGTGATCAATATACTGAAGGTAATTTTGTTGCTCCTCCACCAACCAACAGTAAATCAAATGAAAGTGGTTCATCCTCAACTATTCCAGTAAATAAAGAAACAATTGTACCAGTTGTAATTCCAGTATCAAATGCTGCTGTTGCAGTTATTGATGATAAACATCACCAACAATCTGAACCTGTCATTATTACACCAACTGTAATTGATACAACACCAGTCGTAGTAGCAGCACCAGTTATTAATATTAGAGATAATTTAAATGAAATTATTAAAGGTATTCAACAAGGTAGAATTTTAGAAGTATTTGATAAATATTATGCAGATTCAATTGTAATGTTTGAAAATGGAGATTCAACAGGTAGAGTTGGTAAAGAAGCAAATAGAAAAGCAGAAGAATATTTCGTTGCAAATGCAGTCATTCAAGAAGCAAATGTATTGAAAACAATTGTTGATGGTAATAGTTCTGCATATGAAATGTTTATGAAATTCACATTCTCTGGTGCACCAGTTGAAAAAACACAATGGGCATTACAAACATGGGAAAATGGTTTAATTGTAAAAGAAGAATTTAATGAAAGTAATAAACCATCAAAAGTAGTTGAAGAAGTACCAGTAACAGTTGTTGAAAATGTTATTGTTCCAACTACCATCGAAGAACCAACAGTTGTTGTAGTTGAAACAGTAATAGTCGCACCAGTTAAAGAAGAAGAAAAGAGTGAAATTATTGTAGAAACAGCTCAAGTTAATGTTGTAAATAGTACAAATAATCAACAAGAACCAGTTATTATTACAACAGCAACTGAAATTGATGAAACACCAACATCAACTACTACAACTACAACTACAATTGTTGAAGAAGTAACAGTTGAAGAAGTTGCAGCAGTAGCTCCAATTTTAAAAGATGATTTACCAGAAACTGCTGATAAAAAAGAAAGTGGTGATGACAATGAATCATCATCAAGTGTTTCATCAACTACAACATCAACTGGTAATGATGATTCATCATCAGATACAAGTGATTCAAGTAGTGATACTTCATCATCTGATACTACAACAAATGCTGAAGAAGAAGTTGTTAAACCATCTGAAACTACCACAAATTAAATAATATAATATAAATAATAATAAAAAAACTATAAATAAAATAAAATAAAAAACTATACAAGTAAAAACTATACGAATAAAACTATAAAACTATAAACTATTATTTATTTATTTTTTTTAAAATTTGTATACCAATTTGGAATGATTGAATTGAAATTATTATAATCAGATAGATTACGTATACATATTAATTTCATTTTTTCAACTTCACTATCACCAAATGAATCAGCCCAAACTACCATTGATAAACAAGAATGTGCAACATATACCGCCATAGATTCCCAAAATTCAGTGGTTGGTTGACCTTCTGATATGAAATATCCATCAATCTGACCAACGGAAAATGGTATTGATACTTTGGTTGTAAATGATTGAAGTTTTTGAAATTCTTCATATGCATAACCAAATACACTTCTATTAAAATCAATTATACCTAATATTGGTGTAGTTGATTGATCACCATTATCAATTAATATCATATTACCAGAATGATAATCATTATGTTTTAAAACTAATTTTAAATTTGGATTATCATTTATACGTTTAAAATTATTTTTTAAATAATTTACAACACATGTATCATTTTCATATTTAAATTTTGAATAATTTGATTCAAATGAATTAATTATAGTAAATCTTCTTTCTGTTTTATCTCTATTTGGTAATTGATCAAGTGTGGGTGTTACGTTATCTTGGAAATAGTTTGACAATGGAACTGGAATTTGATGAAATAATTTCAATAATTTACCAGCTGATATGCCTAATTGGTATTGTTGATCAATTGATAGATTCTTTAATTTTAAAGAATCGTTAAAATCTTCACCTGGTAAATATGTTAATAATGTCCATACTAATTGACCACCATTACATAATCCCATATCAATTACTTTTGACATTACAACATTTAGACAATGACTCTCGGTTAAATTTACATTATTAAATGCTTGAATTCTTTTAAATTCTAATTTCTTTTCATTGTATTGTTTGATATCACTAATTTTTAAAAGTAATGGTTGTTTTCCTTTTTCAATTAATTGAACTTTAAATTTTAAATCTTCTGAAAATCCTTTATGTATTGGTATTAACAATTCCCATTCTTTAAAATATGGTATATCTTTAAATTTATTTATATCAATTGTATTAAAGTTGAGTTTATTATTATTCATAATTATAATTTATATGTTGTATGTCATGAGAAATTGTTTAATTTAAATTATTTTCCAATTAAATTTTTAATTTTTGGAATTTTTCAAAAAATATAATTTTAATTTTTTTGAATTTTTTTTCAATTTTTTCACAAAACCGACCGATTTTTTTTCGTTTTTTATTTATTTATTTATATATACAGGTTGTTAGATTGACATTTGTTAATTTATATTTTTTTATATAAAATGAAAAGTAATAAATCTAATAATAATAAAAACGTTGGTAGTGGTGGTAAACCAAAAACAGGTGGTAATAGTAATCCAGTAATTACAGATAATCGTTTTAATCATGCACAAAATGATCCAAAATTCAAAATGTATAGAAGAAAGGATAATGCTATTAAATTAGATAGTAGATTTGAAAATTTAATGAAATCAAATAGTTCATTCACATCTGATGGTAAGTATTTTAGTGATTTTAATCTATCTTTATTATTATCAAAATATTAATATTGTTTTTAAAATGACCAAATAACTTACAGCACCAATTGATCAATATGGTAGAAAAATTGAAAAGAATGTAGTTGATAAATCAATTAAAAAAACATATGTTTTAGAAGAAGAAAAAGAAGAAAAAGTAGATAAAAAGGTTGAATCAAAAAAGGTTGAATCAAAAAAAGTTGAAAAGAAGAAAGTTGAAATTAAAAAAGTTGACACAAAAAAACCAACTAAAAAACCAGTATTAGCACCACCATCATCAGAAGAAGAATCAGAAGAGGAATCAGAATTAGAAGAATCAGATATTGAAACATCAACTACAACAGGTGGATCAGAAAAAATCATTGAATATGGTGGATTTGAATATAATTCAGATACAGAAAGTTCAGATGCAGAAGAATTTCAAGGTGATGAAATTGATTCACAAGATGAAGGTGAAGAAGAGGAGGAAGTACCAAGAGGTGATGCAACTAAAAGATTTGCAGTATTAAATTGTGATTGGGAAAATATTACATCCAAAGAGTTATTTGTGTTGTTAAATTCATTTGTACCATCAGGTGGTCACATTGAAAGAGTTACTGTTTATCCATCAGATTTTGGTTTGGAACAAATGGAAAAAGAGAAATCGTTAGGACCAAATAAAGAAATTTGGAATGATAGTGCAAAGAAATCAACTATTGCATCAGAATTACTTAATCCAAGAGAAACCTCACTATCATTTGATAAATTGGAAGATGCAGAATCATTGGATGGTAAAGGATTCAATTTAGAGAAATTAAGACAATATGAAATGTCAAAATTGAAATACTATTATGCAGTTGTCGAATGTAATTCATTGGAAACTGCAAATAAAATCTATGATGAATGTGAAGGTATGGAAATTGAAGATACTGCAAATGTATTGGATTTAAGATTTGTACCTGATGATCAAAAGTTTACAAATAAACCAAGAGATACCTGTAATGAATTACCAGTTTCTGCACCTGGATTTGCATTTCAAACTTCAATTCTCAAAGGTACTACCGTTGATTTCACTTGGGATGTTGACAAGACAAGAAAGAAATTATTAACTAGAAACTTTTCAAAATCTGATGCAAGAGAAGAAGATTTAAGAGCATATTTAGCTGATCCAACTTCATCTGAAGATGATAGTGAAAGTGATGAATCTGGTGGCGATGATGGTGACAAAAATGCAAAACGTTTAAAACTTAGAAATAAATATAAATCATTATTATTGGATACATTGGGAGATCAAGAAGAAAAAGATGATATTCAAATTACATTCAATTCTGCATTCTCTTCAGATTCAAAAATGGGTAACAATCAACAAAATTCTGATGATGAATCTGATGATGGTTTAACTGTTAAATTCTCTGATCAAGAAATTGATTCATCAGATGAAGAACAAGACAGTGAACAAGAAGATTCCAAACCAAGAATTGAAGATGAATCAGATTCAGCAGATGATGAATCATCAGATAGTGATAATAGTGATAGTGGTGATGATGATGATGATCAAGATGGTGATGATGATAATTTAATTTCTGATCATTCAGATTCAGGTGAACCAGATTGGGCAAAAGATTTAAAATCTGATGGCGAAGAAGATGATACAGTTAGAGAAATGGTGATAAATACAAATTTAAATAGTGTTGGTAAACAATTACTTAAAGATAAAGCAAAGAGAGAAAATTCTAATGTTTGGTCAGACTATTTACAAGAGAAAAAAGAAAAGAAACAACAAAAGAAAAGAGATAAAAGAATTGGTATCGATCAAATTATTAAAGAAAAAGAAGAAAAAGAAAAACAATCTAAAAAGAATAAAAAAACTGGTAAACTTTCAGAACAAGAATTAAAAGAAAAAGCAGAATTAGAATTACTTTTAATGGATGATGATATCACTAAACCAAAGGGGTTCACAAAAAGACAATTGGAAAGAGATCATAAAATGAATACCATTGATCCAATTGAAAGAAAGAAATTGGAAAAGAAATTAAAAAAGAAAAATCAAAAATTAAATGTTCAAGATGATAAAAATTTATTGGATCTTCAAGGTTTTAAAATGAATACTGCAGATGAAAGATTTGGTAAAATTTATTCTGGTTCTGATTTTGCATTAGATCCAACTGATCCAAAATTCAAACGTACTACTGGTATGGTTGAAATTTTATCTGAAAAGAAAAATCGTCGTCAAATTGAAAAAGAAAATCAAGAAAAAGAAATTTTAGAAAGAAGAAATAAATTAACAAATAATAATAATAATACTGATAATACTACCGCTGCTACTACAAGTCAATCAAAATCAACATTAAGTGAAATGGCTCAAAATATTAAAAGAAAAGCTGAAGAACAAAAAAATCAATTAAATTCTAAAAAGTTTAGAAAGTAAATAAATTAAATAAAATAAATAATAATATAGCGAGTATTCTTTCTTTTTTTAAAAATGATTATATATTATTTATTTATTGTTATTGTTGTTATTTTGTTTGTTTTTTTTTTAATCGATAAATTGTTTAGTTTTTTTTAATTTCTTTCAATTTGACCATCTTTTAATGAAATTGTTAATGGTTTCCATTGATTGATAACATCAGGTGAATAAGAAGTTGATTCTAATTCTGGTTTTAAAATTGAACTTGTTTCAGGACCATATTTAATACCTTGTTCTTCTAATTGTCTAAGGAAAGATGAATATTGTTTTTTTGCAGTAGTTGATGATTTATAAAATCCTTGAATATCAAATACTCTTTGATGACCTTGTTGTGACCATTGTTGTTTTAATCTGTAAAATAAAAAATTTGCACAATATTAATATCATCAACATCATTATAGTGATGGAATTATAATATTATTACTTTAATTTCTTACTTACTTTGAAAAATCAATATGTGATAAATCTTTTTTAATATCAAATTTATATTGTAATGAGGATTCTAATGGATTTACAAATAATGCGTCCAATTGATTTGCATCTTCATTCATATTTAATTTTGAATAAAGTTTTGAAAGATTGGTTGCAGCAGATTGAACTAATTCATTATTTCTACCCAATGATTTTTCCAATAATGTGAATGATCTCTTACAATATGGTAATGCTTCTTCATATTTACCTTCTACTGAAAGATAACTCGATAAATTTAATAATGCTAATCCAAATCTATCATCTATAATATAATCTTTAAAACTGTAAATTTGATATATTAGTCATCGGTGTGTTGAATATTTTACAACATGTGGAGTATACTTACTCTTCTAATACTTTAATTGATAATTTACAAGTTTCAATTGCTTTTAAATTATCTTGGAGCAAAGAGAATATTTCGGAAAGGTTTAATAATGTATTACCATAGAATGGTTTATCTTCTTGAGTTTCTAAGAAACCTAATGATTTAGTATAATATTTAATTGCATCTACAAATAAACCTTTTGAATGATAAACATATGCAATATTTGATAATAAATAACCGTGTACTTGATGAGTGGTGATACCCATTTCAGTTTGATGTAATGACATTTGTTGATCAACTTCTGAACGTTCATACAATGAAATACCACTAATTAAAATTGTTTCTGCTTCATCAAATTTACCATTTAATATTAATTCATTAGCTTGATTATTTAAATGAATACATTTCATTAATGGTGTTACATTTTTACTTGGTATTGAATGTAATTTAATTTTCTCTGTAGTTGGTGTATAAAATTCTGACATCTTTTTTGAAATTTCTTTTATATTTTTTCTATAAGTAAAAGTAAAGGCACAGTTAGAAATATAATATAATATATTATGTTTGTACAAACTAAACTTACTCTAATACAAGATTACTTGCAGAGATATTCATATCTTCATCAAGTTCAGTTAATTGATCATATTCTTGTTCTTGTTCTTGTTCATTTTCATTTTCTTTTTCTGTTAGTTCAGATTCTGTTGATTCAGTTGATGATGATTCAGTTGATGATTCAGTTGATGTCTTTTCGTTATCTTTATTGGTGGTTGAGAAATATTTGTTACTTTTATTATTGCTGACAATAAATTTTGTTGATACTGGTAAAGTGGTGTTGATTGTAAAAGTATTATTATTTAATCTTGAAATTGAATTTCTAATGGTAATACATCTATTTATAATATTCATTTTTTAAACAATCTTTTTGTCACAACACAAATTTTGATTGATGTGAATATGCAGATAAAAAAAAAAAAAAAAAAAAAAAAAAAAAAATTTTTTTTAAAAAAAAAAAAAAATTTTTAAAAAAAAATTTTTTTTTTAAAAAAAAAAAAAAAAAAAAAAAAAAATAAAAAAAAAAAAAAAAAAATTTTTTTTTTATTTTTACCCCGATAAAAAAAAAAAAAAAAAAAAAAAAAAAAAAAGTTTTTTTTACAAAAAACGAAAATTTTGGGAGCTATCATTTTTTTTTAATCAAAAAATCAAAAACAAATACTATATATTTAAATAAATACACATATATACTCAACAGTGATACCGAGGAATTTTAACTATCAAAGAAACTGTCTTTATCTATAGAATGCTTTTATTTATTCATTCTATTACAATATCCACCAGATTCTTTATGGATTAATGACATATCATGAATGAGTGTTATTCTTTTAGAAAAAAATTCGATTTTGTGTTTGTACATTTTCATAAATACTTGTATAGAATGCAACAGCCATTAATGATTTATCTTTGAAGTCTTCTCCTCTGTATCTGTCCAACCAATAGATGACAATTCTTCATCTGCTCCATCATCTTTTTTAGCAACATAAGAGAATCATTTCTTGAATATAGTGTATCTTTTATTTGTGATGGTTTATTCATTTTCATTTAAATAAAGTTTTGATCCAACAACAAGTTTATTACCAATAGCATATTATGATTTAATTCATTATCATTATAGTTAAAATCATTACTAGAAGATATTACTTGAGCACCACCATTATCAAAAATAGCAAATTCATTTGGATGTGATGAACCAGACATTAAATGTTTTCTCCATAATAATACCTATATCTATAATAACAAGGTGCAGAGTATTCACTACCACAATCATAATGGTATAAAAAAGGCTATGTTTAATGATTTAGATGATGTATTTTGAAAATTATTATTATATCAAAATATCAAGATATTTATTTTTTAAATTATTTTCAATTCAATCAGCACCGCGTCACAAATTGGCAAAAAAATTCAACCAAAATAATAACAAATAAAATTATATATAAAATGAAATTATTATTAATATTATTAGTTTTAATTACAACTATTTTAAATAATAAATTATTTGTTTCGTCATCATTGTCATCAACATCAACATCAACAGAATGTATCCAATCAGTTACAAGTGTATCAGAGGTAAATCCACTAATTAATGATAGTCTAGTAATTGTTGAAGGTACATTTTGTACAAATAATGTTAGTGATATACTAGTTATATTGTATGTACCATTTTCAACAGTTTTAAGGGTATCATTAAATTGTAATTCAAATGTTACAATTGATACAACTGGTTCAACTATAACATGCAGAACAGCAGATCCACCAACATTAAATGTAAACTTTACAAGTCTTTCACTTGTTAGAGTTGAAACACCTCTTACTCCAATCACTAGTTTCCTTGGAATTTCTGATTACATATTCACAGATTCAACATGTTTAAATAATTGTAATGGTAATGGTGTTTGTGATGTTGGTATGAATTGTAGATGTAATCAAGGATATGCATCATTTGATTGTAGTCATCAAGTATTAAATAAAACTGTATTATCATCACCATACTCGATTGTAAATGATTCATTTGCAATGAGTACAGATAATGAACAATTCAATATCCGTTTATCACATGTTATAGCAAATTCATTATTGGAAAATGAACAATTCAATTTTCAAGTTTACTTACCAAATTTACAATCTACAAATTTAACAAATTCAACAACTGGTTATTCATACATTAAAAATAATCCAGGAAGTTGGTTAACCAATTTATATTATAGTAGTCAATATATGTCAAGTGTAACACCATCATTTTCATATATTAATTTTAACGGTGCATATTTACCTATGTCATCACAATCAACATTAATTACAATTTATCCAACAATTAATTCAACATCAAGATCATATGCATTCCCAATATTTAGTAATTCAAGTACAAATGCAAGTTATTCATTAGTATTGGAATTATCAAGTATAAAAGGTATATATTCTCAAAATTATGAAATTGATATATCTGAAAATGGAAATTCTGTTGCAATAATTGAAAGAAATACAAAGTCATTATTGGTATTTACACTATCAGATATTTATGATTTTAAATGTACAACAGTTGCTGGTCATGCTAATATTGGTGTTGCACCTTTATTTTATTCAGCTAATCTCATTGAACATAATAGTAGTAATGTTTATATACTTATTACATTTGGCCAAACTACAGAAGAAATTAAAAGTGGTAATTATACAATTCAATTAATTGTAAATTCATATAATCTTTCTGAATCTGAAGGTAGTAAACCATTTGCAAAATGGGTAATTGGTGTAATTGCTGCTGCTGTTGGTGCTTTTATTATTGGTGTTATTGTAGTTGTGTGTATTCAAAGACATAGAAGAAAGGGTTATCACCATATCCAAGATCATCATCATCATAATCATTATTAAAAATAAATCATTCAAATAAAGTTAATTTGATAACTATATATGTGGAGGTGGTATTAAATTTATTATTATATTATTAATTTCTTTTACCACCTAAAACTCTAGAACTAGTTACTATTTTAGGTTGTTCTTTTTGATACATAAAATTATTGTTATTGTTGTTATTATAGTTGTTATTGTTGATATTATTGAATCCACTATTACCACCAAATTGTTGTATTGATGGTTGTTGTGAAATTGAAGAATCATAAAATAAAATACTGTCTAAATATAATCTTTTTGAATCTTGAATAAACTCAATACTATGTGAACCTTGTGAAAGTGGTGGTGTTTTGAATGATAGTTTATTACCTGCATTTGAAACTTCTAAATTTTGAATTTGAATACCACTATCTAAAAATACTTTAATAGTACTTTTAATTGGATTTTTAAATTGAACACTAACTTTAGTACCACTTAATGGTGATACAGTTGGATGAATCATTTCAACTATTAAATCATCAAATGATTTACCTGTTGATCCAATCTCTCTACTCATTAATATTGAAAATGAGTCATTATTATTGTTGTTGTTATTATTGCTATTATTATTATTTACAGATTTTAAAATTGGTGAACTATTATTACTATTATTGTTAACTTGTGGTTTTAAAGTTGGTGAGTTATTATTTGATGAAGATGGTGAAGATGACATTCTATTTTGTTGTTTACTATTGCTATTATTTGATTGTATATTATTATTGCTGTTATTATTATTTGATGAAGAAGATTCAGAAGATGAATTTAATAAAGGTGATGTAGTTGATTTTTGAAACATATCTAATGCATAATCATTTACATTTGAAATATCATCTTCAGTTGTAAAACATGAATTCGTAAAGAATAGGAATTGTTTTGCAAGGATATGATTTGGACCATCTGATATAATTAATTCAACCTCACCTTCTTGTGGTTGTGAAGGTGATAAAAACATAATTGCATTTACATTTTGTTTGAATGGTGGTATTTTAACTGATCCTACTTTAATTTCAATGGATTTCTTATTTAAATTATCACCTGTAATCGTTATAAAACTACCACTTTGTGGACAAACTGCTGGTACTACTGATGTTACATTACTTTTATTTGAAACTTCATCCATTAAAACATCTCGTAGCAATAAGTAAACATCTGGTTTATTTCTATATTGAGTTGGAATGGCTAAACCACGAATTCTAATTTCTGCATTCATTTCTTTCAATGATAGTGATGTTAATAATCTACCATTGATTGTTAATGTACCATTTTCAAATTTAGCATCACCTGCTTCTGTTATTGGTTGAAATGTTGGTTGTGTTGGTTGTGCTTGTTGTACTGGTTGTGATTTCTTATCATTTAATAAATTTGAAAATGAATTTAACAATGATGAAAATAATGGTGGACTTGATGAAACTGTACTACTATCAACCATTTTAGTTATTTGTATATTGTTGCTTTTACTGTTATTATTACTGCTATTACTATCACCAATTTCAATATTATAAATTTCTGTATTTAATATATCTGTCAATTGTTTTAATACATCTGCTTTATTTCTATAATCTCTTGAAATTGTAAAACCACGATTTCTAATTTCATCATTTATCTCTTTGAGTGAAAGTGAATTTAATAATGGTTCATCAATTTGCATTTCATTATTTATAGATTTTAATAAAGGTTTCATCGAATTTGTATAAGATGCATTCGCAGATGAAGTAGGTGATGAGGATAATGGTGATTGTGAGTGTGAGTGTGATTGAGAAGGTGAATTTTGTGATGATTTAATAATTGAATTTGTAGTGTCAACTGATATTAATAACTTTTGAGTTAGGTTACTTGATGCAATTTTAAATTCTGGTATTGATGTTTGTAAATATGTTGCAAAACTATGTTTTATATTATTTATAACTTGATTTTGTTTTGGTGTTGATCCTTGTAACTGCTTTAATTGTCTAATACCACTTTCTAATTCTTTTATATGTAATGATATTGTTTGTTCCAATTGTTTTGCTTTACTTGATAATGGTGACGCACTATTTTGAATTTGTGATACCATTGATTTAAAATTTGGTAAATTCTTTTTTAAATCCATTATATTCAATTGCATTTGTTCATAAAATGTTACAAAATCTGAATTACATGCAATTTCATTTAATTTTATAAATTCAAATCTTTTAATTATAATACCCAATGAATTAAAACAAACATTACATGTTTGAACTGATTGTTGTTGATTATGTTGATTATTGTTATTATGATTATTATGGTTGTTATTTATATTGCTATTCGGTGATATTATATTTAATGAAGATAATGGTATATGATTTGTATTACATGATGAACAAACTATAGAATTACAAACTAAACATTTTTGTTTTTTATTAAATATTTTACCAAATTTACTACCACAAATACAACAATTGTGTACCATTTTATTAATCTCTAATGAATCTGTATTTAAAACTGTACTAATGTTTAATGCTGCTTGTTTAAATTTAATTATAATTAAATCTTCTCCATTTTTATTATTTGATAAATATTTATTTTTTAATATTTTAAATTCTTCTGTTTTATTTCTATATACTGTAGTTTATGTTAATATTAAATACTAATAAAAAAAAGTACTATTAATGTATGACATTACATACTTAATAAAGGTAATTCATTAAATTTTGAATTACTTTTATAATCTTCTTCTGAGCTCATCATGTTTAAAATGTTTGTTTGTGAATATAAATGTGTGTATTTTGTTTATATATTGCGTAATATGAATATGAAGTGGTAATAGTTTTATAAAACAACAATTATTTTAGAAAAAAAAAAAAAAAGCAAAAAACACAAATTTTAAAAAAAATAATATTTATTTTAAATTTTTATTTATTTAAATTAAAAAAAAAAAAACCAACCCACAAAAAAACAGTTATAAAACTC